>ML870260.1:5233-18508 GCA_009831015.1 Picea engelmannii | reverse complement strand
AGAAACACCTCCAAACTGATGAGCAAGGTCCTGCAAGCAAAACCCAAGTGCTAGAATCTCCCAAGGCTCTGTCAATAAGCTGGATCGAACTTCTCCTCAAACAATGGTGCGTCCCTGCTGGAAATCTCTGAATAGTACGGCCCTGCTGCTCTCCTGAATTGTTGAAGGAACTTGTGATGAATTTAGAATGGTGTGGGTGGAGTATTTCATCCTCGAGACCAAGCTTGGAACAAGTGAGTGGAATCTTTCACCACTGAGTTGCTCTCTTGGGTTTGTAAACTCAAAACCCTCAAAACTGTGTGCTCAAGAGCTCAACAAGCAAATACCAAAATATCCAAGATCAAAATGAGAGGTGCGCCCTAGCCTTTCTTTTATACCTCCATTATGTTTTTCTGTTGATTTAGTTTAACCCTCGGGTTCAACTCGTAACTCAACCTCCAATGTTCTATTTCTTCATTGAGTTACTTTTTGCCCTTTTTCCCTTTTTCCTAAGTCAACTTCAAATTATAACATTAGTTTGGTTGACTTTTCCCCATGTTGTGTGAGACTATGGTCTAATGGGGATGTCTAGACCACTAAGTCTTCCCAAACCTCTTCATCAAGAGGTGGGGGACATTACAACTCCCGACATGATACAATGGTGTATACTTTTGGCTGATCATGATACATAATACAAATTATCGTGATAGCACAACTAATCATGGAACTCTGGGCTCTGACATCATCCCAAGCTAGACATGAGATTTTCTCATTTGTTGGAACATATCTGGCGAAGAAAATGGGGTACTCTAAAGTGAAACTGAGGGGTAACAGATTGTAACTCTGAATTTGTGTGCCTTTTCTATTGAAATTTTGAATAGAAATAATCAAGTATGTTTTCTTTCCAATACTTCAAGTTGCGCTCAGTTTGGAGGTTCCTATAAAATGTTATAGCTCCGATAATGAGATGTTTTACTTGAAGGTGCTCAACTGAGAATCTTCTTCTCTTATACCATTTGTAATGAACATAATTCACAATAAAACAAAAGAAAACCTACATAGACACAATGTACAATAAATATATGCATAGGATGCAACTCTTAAAGGTATAGTAATGATGAGTTACGAAGCACTCCAAATAGCCCAATACATTCAAGTACAATAACCATAAATCGTTTGTGTGTAATAATGATTTTATTGACCTCCTATATATACTAGTTCTCACTCATTGCCAGTGTAGGCCCACAACCAGGATGACCTACCATTTACATAAACTTTCAATTCATTATCCCCTTATATTCCCACATCAGGTTGTTGCATACATTAAACTATTGCTTTGGTTAAAACAATAGTGAGAAATTTAATTATATCTATATATGCTTTTAATAAAATATTATTGTCTAAATTAAGAGATTCATGCAATATTTTGTGTTATTGTATATAAAAAAAAATTGGGTACTATACAAATGATAGGTGAGCAAGGTGAATGCTGTGTAGAGTTATTACAAAGTTACAAACAACAATGTGTGGTGTTTTAATTTTTGCACTGAAATATTTTTAAGGAAAAATGAACTTATCGATGATAAAAATGATTGGCTTATGAAGACCAACTCATTCATTATCACTAGAAAAACATGTAAGAGCAAGAGGGATTTCTTAGTAAGTGTTGACAATATGTGGCTAATCTTCACTTGTGGCCACTTGCCAGCCCACTACGTGGGTAGTTGAGGCCCTTAATGGGCTGACCTTTGGGTAGTTAAACACACTATCACTCTTTATGGTTTTTTATGCTATTTTGGGCTAAGGCCAACCTAGTCTACTCCTTAGGGTTAGCGCCTTAACTCTAGTGGAGTGGTATTAATACACCACCTCCCTCATTTCTAATATCATCTAATTCAAGTGAATTTATCTATTCTTTGCATAAGGGAACCTACAAAGAATCTCCTCTTGTTCTGTTTTTATGTCTTGGTTATATGGCTAATCTATCTTGGTGAATTTATGGTATGTGAAGTTGTGAACATCTTCTTGTTTATCATTTAGGTGTTGTTATAAAACTGCAGTACTTGAATTAGGGTTTGGTAAAGAGATCACTGTAGTTCTACTATCTCTTATGACTTCAACATAAGGAATTATCAATCCTCAGTTTTTGGTCTTGTTCTAGTTTTCTGAAACAAATAACTTAGGTGTTTTTATCCCTCCATTGATGACTAAATTGTCAACATTAAGAATGTTCTCATTGTTCTCTATAGAAAAATGTTTTCTATTTTCCATTTGAAAAGTCATGAATATAATGGTTTAACATAATTTTCAGTGTCAGATATCTGAGTCTCCTTTCATATTTCTTGGTAGGTGTTATGGAGATACATCCAGGAGCAATTAATAGCATTCCAAGTAAAGCACATGTTGAAATTGGTATGCTTTGGACTTCCAAGAACCAACCATGTATCATTTCATTAGTGGATGCTTTTGTTAAGAAACAACACAATCTATGTCTCAGGGATTGGTTCTATCATTAGGCTCAATTTTTAAGTGGTAATATGCTTTGTTTCATTTTCTAAGCTGCTTATGGAGTTTGAAAATTCTATGATATTATGCCTGATTAAATTTCAGCTTTAGCTACCCACTAAAATCTCAAATTTGTGAGTGATAATCGGCTCAATATCTTAAAATATTTCGGCATTGGTTTCTTCAGTTAACTCTCTTATCAAGGTTGGTACATATGTGGCCTCACAAGTGCAATCTGCAATATTCACTAGTCAACATCCAAAACCGAGAAGAAATTACATGATTTACAAGCTCCTATTTTCTTTAGGAAGAAACTTGCCTCGAACGAAGTTTTATGCTTTGAGTGTTTTAAGCCTGCCTTGGGTTCATATGCATGGCAATCAGAACAATTGTTGGAATTACTAAACACATTGCCTTGTAATAATGCTGGATGAAACTATGTTCTACCAAGTGGTAAGTAAGTAACAAACAATGTTGCAAATATCTTTTTCAGGGTATATATTGCCAAGGTTTTGGAAATAAAGTTATTGGAAATACCGGGGAAAATATAAAAAAAATAAGGAAATATTTACAAGCATAAGCTTGGACCTGAAAAACATGGAAAAATCGGCAACCTAAAAAACTTGGAAAAAATTGGAAATATTGAGAGAGATCGGAGATATTTGCTACACGGGTAGCAGAACATAAAGCCAAAAAACTTGTTAGATGCAATCCCTAGGCAACTAGACACATTTACACTACTTGTCAGGGTACCTATGTGCATGACTTACCATGCTCATCATCATTGGGACACTGGATACATTCATGAACGTTTCTGGACCTAAGTTGGGGTGAGCTGCAAGTTAACTAACTTTCAGTGTTACAAACACATGGATGCCCAAAATGTCACCCTTTCAATGTATCGATGTATTCCCTCTCTTTTCTTTCTACAATAATAGATTTGCAACTTCATGGTACGATACATAATATGCATGACCTGTCTCCTATGCAAACAGGGATAAATCATTTGAGGCTTATAATTCCTAAAAACAAGCTATTTAATTAAGACCATGCATCAGATATTACCCAGATGAAATCAAATTTTGAAATTACATGGGAACAACGGAAAGCACATCCAATGATGATATATTAAGAGTAAAGTTGGAAAATACTAGAAGATGGACAGGAAAAATTTACCTTCTAGTGCAAAAAGTAGATTTGAGTGTGTTATCGCATAGATTGTAGCTTGGGCAAAGCCCAACCCGAATCATAAAGGTGAGACAACTACGAGAGTACCTACCCAGTGTTACCTTAGATAGACACTCCCCTCGCTTTAGTGATGATGAAATCACCACAAGGGGGAATCCTAGTGACCCTAGGGGGATTGAGATGGAAAGTTAGATGATGATGAATGAGTGCCCCTATAGGTCAAATATGGAGATGGAGAAAGGCTTGAAGAAGGGTCTTGTGAGAGGGTGAATGGTTTCCAAGTGTTTTGTATCTGCAAAATAATGTTATTCCTTCCTAGAACAAGACAAAAGATGATAAACCAAGCCATTAAACAATGGGGAATCAGCAAGAAACCTTTCTGTCTAAAAATTGCAGCAGTATAAAAATATATAGATCAACAATGAATGAAGCTAATAACTGCAAATCTAACCACCAAAATCATGTACAAGATGATGGAAACAAAGCTAGCAATAACTAGTTAAACTTCCGATGATTTAAGAAAGACTTTGGTGATGTTTAGAGGGATGTTATATGATGTTATCAACAATTTTTTATGACAGCCAAATGGGTGTAGCAAACAATTGCTACGGAAGCAACTTCTAGCCACCAAAATCAGCAAACAATCCATCCAAAAGATAGCTAACAACTAGTGGATTACGTGATGTCCCGTTCCCAAGAGTAGGCCAACATGGAGTGACTTAGTAGTCTATTTGTTCCCGTAGACTATAGTCAGGCACAAACAGGGAACAAGAGGAGAAATAAGGGTGAATTAGTGGCTAAATGATGAATTAAGCCAAAAAACATAGGAAAAGTCACTTAAGCTAAAGTCAACGGAGAAATAGAAGAAAAAGGTGTTGAGGGGGAGACTTAATTAATTAATCACTCACCTTAGGAGGAAAAGCACCTAGCTTAAGTGATGTAAACGGAGAATTAGATCGGGAAGGGTATAAAAGGAGGAATTCGACCTAATTCTTCATTATGTTATGATTTGATGTTGAGAGAGTTTCCAGAGGAGGAAAATTGACATCTTGTTGTTTTGTGGATTTCTGGAGGAAACCAACATCTAGATTAGTTTCGGTGTTGAGAGACACACCCTAGCCTATCGGAGATACCATCCAGGTATTTCACCGTGCCATTCATGAGTATTCAATTTTGCAATGATTGCACAACTTAGCTAGTGAGGGCGCAAGGGTTAGAGAGGGTTTGGTGTAGTTGCACGAGACCAGGGTTTATCTTGCAGATTCCTTCCGACCCAGTTGAGGATCATCCAGGGCTCTTCTTTTGAGCCACCAGTCATTAGATTCTGACGGTGGAATCTCTTAAGGCACATCAGACAGCTAGGAAGTGCGTAGCTCTTGAGGAGGGACGTTTGGGGTTCTAGAGGGTATTCCAGATCAGATCAGAGGAAACTCTTCCGACCCAGTACAGAGGAGACTAGGGTGCACATTTTGAGACATATAGCAGTAGATTCCGATGGTGGAATCACTAGGGCACACTCATAGAGCCCAAGAGGTGTGCAACCCCCCAAGGGATGACATCCATAGCTTCAGGGGTCATATCTTCAGTCCGACAGTTATCAGGAGCAACCTAGAGGCCAGGGCGCTCAGTTTGGGACAGTTTCCAGGTGACTCTGTCGAGTATAGACACCATGGTGAGTTTTCCAGTGTTCGCAGCAGTTGTCGTGAGTTTCCAGAACTGCATTTTGTCAATCTATTTGTGCTTGTTCAAATCCATCCACATCTTATGTTCATGGGTATTTTGTAGTAGTTTCTTTCTATTCCAGTGACGATCCACGAGATCTAGCTGAAGATTATTTCTCTGCTTTCATCATATCATTGTATTTCCTTCTTATTCCTTATTTCACATGCATCGTATATACATCTTAAACATTAATTGTATGAAACACACATGCAAAAATCACCAAGCATGTTAAACAATTAACTCAAACGCATCCAGAAACCGCCAGAGTATCAAATTTGAGAGACAAAACATTAGTTCAACAGTAGATATCCAGATCAACAGGATTTGGGATATTTCAGTGGTATCAAAGCCTTCTTCCTGCCAGCCTATGAAGAAGTGCTTCTCATGACCCCATGATTCCAGGAATAGGTGAAGAATACCCAGAGGGTAGAGGACATATTGGGGATGAGTACATTCAATATTGAAGAGGTCGTAGCAGAGACGGGAGAGACAGAAACAGAAGGGACTACACTCCCTTCCACATTCAATCAGATATAGAGCCAGAGTTAGAGGAAAGAGAGCACATCAGTTCTGACACAGAGGCAGAGATAGAGAGGAGTATGGGTGACAGACGAGAGACACTAGAGGGTAGGGAGAAGGCCTCGAGACACACCCTAACAATACGCAGGCCATCTTGAATGACCTAGCTTGAGGATAACGGGACATGATGAACGCCATAACACAGATGGCCATCAACACACATATGATCCATCATAGCGTGAGCACTATAGGTGCCAATGCCGCAGGAGGAGCGAGTGGTTCAAGAGGACACCAGGGAGGTGGGGCCAGTGGCTCCAGTGGATCACAGGGCGGAGCGAGTGGACACCCTTCACCTATCCGTGCCTACACATCATCTGGGAGGATTCCATGACCTTTATATCCACAGTTCCAGGGGGGGACAACCGTTGGGACAACCATGACAGGCGGGCGGAAATGAGCAAGTAAAAGACAAGAACAGCTTCTCAACAATTACAACAAAATGAGGAAACTATAACCACTTAACCATGTGTGCTATTGCATGTATGAAATGTGTTAAGTAGATAAAAGACTTGCTGAAATTAAGATTTAGGTCCTACACCATTCACATATCCATAAACAAAATGAAAGCATGAGAGTTATGTGTGCCCAAGAAATAGGATTGCTTCAAGACATATTGTTTAACCATGTAATCTATTCCATTTGAGACACCATGCTAAAGAGTGAAATATTTGCAAGAGTAAAACTAAAGCATGTAAATGGAAATATGTCTTAAGGGCCTAAACTAAGATGATATGACATATGATGATTACTCTAGAGCATTTTAATCCGTTTGAACCATATAAACCATCAACACATCACTAACATCCTAGCCATACGATTTTGGGGGTTACTCTCCCAAGGTGTAAGCAATTATTTATTAAGCAAAACTTTGAAATAAAGCAAATCACTCACAATGGCACAAGGTGGAGGCAAGCCTACCAATGTTGTGCCAAAG
This sequence comes from Picea engelmannii, assembly GCA_009831015.1. Lineage (NCBI taxonomy): Eukaryota > Viridiplantae > Streptophyta > Pinopsida > Pinales > Pinaceae > Picea > Picea engelmannii. Next base: position 11,601 of record ML870260.1, on the reverse strand, counting down.
AGGGTTGGAAAGAAAAACTTAACGATTATTATTATGCTATCCACACAACCTTGTCTTGTGGACAAGTGGGGAAAGAAATAAAAAATTGCTTAAAAGAAAACTAAAATCTAGCCCAACGATTTTTGGGGGTTGGCTTGGCCAATCACTCTCCCAAGGTGTAGGCAACTAAAACTTGCTGAAATGAAATACAAGAATGCAAAAAGGATACAAGAGAATGCAAGCCTCAAGGGAACTTCCCGAGGGCTTGCTACAATGCTAGAAAAGATGAGAAAGAGAAGGGGAAAGTTACCCAACTATTGTGGAAGCTTTTGAAGTGTTGTATGGATGGATTTGAGCAGCATATCCCCTTGTTACTGGTAAGAACCTGCAAAAACCAACAAGCAAATGCTTGCTGGAAATGCTGCAAAACACAACAAAGTTAAGAAAAAATTATGTTTTTTACGCAGAAATTTTTCACATAAAATCTCCAAATGAAATGTAAAAATATATGACCTATCTAAGATGGTTATTAAACTGAAATATAAATGAAATGAGTGCAGAAATAAAGGACTAAGTAAGCTAGGAGTGTGAGAAGGCTTTGAGGGAAGACTCGTTCTTGAGGCTTTCCCAACAATCCCTTTGAAGTAAACCTGCAAAACTCAAGACAAAATGTGAAGCATGGAAGTAGATAACAAGCTTGAATAGACTAACAATATGAAATACTTCAAACCCTTAGCTATCCAAAAAGTATAAACCAACAAGAATACTCTTTGCTAATCTACTCTAGTAAACTACTTTACCAAAGATCTACTCAATACTACACAATAAACTTGAACACCACAAAGTCACCTCATATGTAAGAATGCAACCAGAATACTCTTGGTGTTTCCAAAATCCTCCAAAGCTTTATTAATCCAAGTGAGAGTGTTGTAGGCTATAGCAACAAGTTGCTCCAAAACTCTCAAGAGCATATGAGTGAAATGGCAAGATGGCAAGAGCAAGAGAGTGGGGTGAAATTCTAGTATAGTAACACTAGCTCAAAGAATGGTGAGTGAAAGAGTGAAGAGAGGCTCTATTTATAACTCAAAAGGAAAAGTGAAGGCACTTGGATGAGCTCCATGTGTCAAAACCCAAGCAAAAATGAAGATCTCAAGGAGAGGGGCGCACCAACTTAGTGTTTTGGTAGGGATTGAGTGTGTGGATGGGTGAGGTGGAGCGTGGGGCCATGTGAGGGTGAGGTGTTAGGCTAGGAAGGGCGCACCACTCAAGGGAGGGGCCCCACAATCAATAAAAAGGGTTTTTCTAAGGTTTGGGTGTGAGTGGGGTGCAAATCCCCCTACGGGGCGTGAGGGAAATAGAGAGTGGATGAGTTAGGGGGTGTATAAAGGTTATAAGGTGGTGTGGGTAGGATAGGTATCACTTTTCTTGTCCTTTTCCATCTTTACATTTACCCATTAACTCAATTTTACAAAAATTACAAAAAAGACTTAGCAATAAAAATTGTTGTTTTGACAATTTAGGCCTATAGCTTTGTGCAATGTCATCTACAAGATTCTTACAAAAGTCATAGCCCGAAGACTCAAGCCTATTTTACCAACCATCATTTCCCCGGAACAATTGGGATATGTAGAGGGCAGACAGATCTTGGACAGCGTCATCTTGGCTCATGAAGTAATCCATTCCCTACAAAAGACCAAGACTCTAGGTATGATCCTTAAATTAGACCTTTCTAAAGCTTTCGACAAGATAAGCTGGAGCTTCATGCGAGAAATGCTTTTAGCCTTTGGCTTTGATCAAACCTGGGTAAACTAGATCATGAATCTTACCTCCACGGCCTTCTTTTCACTGCTAGTCAATGGGGTCCCCTCCCGTCCTTTCTCCCCCTCTAGAGGAATCAGGCAGGGAGATCCTCTTTCCCCCTTCCTATTCATCATTTTAGCCGAAGGTCTCAGCCGTTCAATACATGCTGCAGTGGAAAACAACCTTCTGACCGGTCTGCCTCTGCACGGTATCTCCCCACCTATCTCGCACAACCAGTTCATGGACGACACTCTCTTGATGGGCAGCCCAACAGCCCGAGAGGCCAATGCCATCCAGGAGATTCTTCGTTCCTTCTCAGAAGCCTCGGGCCTGGACTGCAATAAGGAAAAATCCCAAATCTTCTTCTTCAATACGCCCCCTCCTGTCCAGCGTCATATCTCTAAGATCTTAGGTTTTACTCGAAGCTCCCTTCCGTCCAAATATCTGGGAATCCCCCTTATTGACAATGCCCTTCGGAACTCCTCCTGGGAGCAACTACTCGCCTCCTTTACCAAAAGGCTCTCTTCCTGGACTTTCAGAGTCTTAAACCTCCCTAGTCGTCTTACTCTGCTCCGAGTTGTTCTTCAGGCCCTCCCGATCTATCATTTCTCAGCTCTGGCTGCTCCTAGATTCGTCCTCTCAACCATCAAAAATATTCAAAGAAACTTCTTTTGGCACGGCCTCAATACAGGAAAGAAGATGGCGCTGGTCAGCTGGGACAAACTGTGTTGCCCAAAGGAACAAGGCGGCCTAGGTCTAAGGGATCCCTTCATAATGAATAAGGTTCTCAGTGCTAAAATCTGGTGGCGCTGGCTAAAACACCATAAGGACCTCTGGGCCAAACTGTGGAGGAAGAAATATATCCCAAATGTAGTCGAGAGGGATCTCATCAGATGGAATGGGGACGACCCAGGCTCCCTAATTTGGACTGTGGCCAAGCAGAACAGACAGCTAGTAACCCGGCATGCCTTCTGGGAGATTAGGAATGGGAAGACAACGCTTTTCTGGCAAGACTCTTGGCAGCAATGGTCAATCCTGGCCACTGAAGATTGGGCCCGAGACATCTGCACCCAGGCTACTCGAGTAGGCCTCACAACTGTCGCTGACTACTGGTAGGACGCCACCTAGGAGGACACCTGGCGACGTTGGCACGTGGACAGGGAACGCTTCAATCTGGGGGAACATGTGGACTTGGAACCCTGCCAAACGGAGTTGGCCAAAAGGAAAATACCCAAAATTGAGGGGGACGATATCCTCAGATGGGGACACCGACCGCAGGGCACCTTCAGCACACAAGAAGCCTACTTGATCAAGACTACAATGGACCTCATCCCAAATACGACAGCCTGGAAAAAACTCTGGAATCTTAAGCAATGGACAAAAGTCACTCTCTTCCTTTGGCTTGTTCTACATTCTAGCATTCTGACTTGGGATAATCTAACGAAACGTGGTTTTGTGGGACCCTCAATCTGCATTCTATGTGGTGAAGCAGAGGAAACTCTGAACCATCTCCTCAACACTTGCACCTTTACAGCCCAGGTTTGGGACCAGGCGGTGCTAATCATGCGCACTACAGATCGAAATAGGGACAGCATCCAGGGAACGCTAACGAACTGGAGGAATGAGGCCTTCCAATCCCCCATCTTAAATCGCATTTGGCAACTCATTCCAGGATTTATCCTATGGCAGACCTGGAAGGAAAGGAACAGGAGAATCTTTAGAGGCCACTCCCTCAAATGGCAGCAATGCTGGCACTTCTGTCGCAGTAATATCCGGGAGACGATCAACATCCAACGTTGGTCTGAGGCAGATATGAATGTTTCGCCTTCTGAACGCCCCATCCTTCAACAATGGGAGCTACATTCCCCCTCTCTCGGCACACATTACCTGCCCACCTACGCTCCGAAGTCCATCTTACTGGTCTCTTCCCCCGGAGGGCTACATTAAGCTAAACTTAGACGGGGCCTCAAAAGGAAACCCTGGAGCTGCAGGCTACGGGATAGTCTTCCACGACCATTGCGGGCACATCTTGATCATAAGTGCAGGCTCCCTTGGGCAGTCAACAAACAACAATGCAGAGCTCTGGGGTCTTCTCAAAGGACTGGGCCTAGCCTGCAAAAATGGCTTCACCAAGCTTATCGTCGAGGGGGACTCTCAAATTATAATCAACATCTTGCGCCGAATGCTAAATGGAGTGCACCCGGACAGACTGGCGCCTAGCTGGAGACTCTCCCTTAGGTTGCAGATTCTCTCTGATTTATTGTTGCCAACTCAAGCTATCATCCCGTCAGAAGGAAGGCGAATCAAGTGGCGGATGATCTAGCTAATCTAAGTACTACCTGGAGTGGACCAGAGATTCTTTGTGACTCAAACAGGGACCCGGATCACCCACTCCTCCAACGTTGTATCTGCAAGGCTGTTTCGACAGACCACCCCCCGGATGGGGTGTTATTGGATGACACGAGGCATTCGGAGGAGGCTGGCACTAGCCCATCGAGCACGAGGCCACGTGATGGGCCTGTGCCGAGTCCTGTCACCTCCCTCCGGCATTAACTCGCTACCACGCGAAGTAAAGGCTTGTACGCGCGCAGTTATCCAGCCCTTCCTCCATTTAGAACCTCAAAGCATGGCTCTCGCGCAGAATTACAGTCACAGTTTCGGGTCAAGGGGCGATGAGCGTCCCCCTTTGCTCTCTTGGGAGGACATCATCCGCATCCTCTGGCTCTCTGCTAGCTTTCTCCGCTCTCACGCACCCTGTGAGCTGCTGCACCCCATTCTCACGCCTGGTCTAATGCCCCGCGAACGAGGGAAGCCAAGGAGGGGCTCTCCTTGGAGGCCTCGCAGGCCCCCCCTTTCGCCTCCTGACCCGCAGCCCCATTCCATGGCAATTGTCCCCTGGATAGCAAACTCTCCTCCGCGCCCTCGCCTCGCCTCTGCCGAGCTGATACCCGTCTTGCCAACCGTCGTTGATCCCCCCCGGAGTTCAACAGAAGGTCCCCCCCCTCCACGCAGGCCAGGGAATTATGAGCACCAGAACCCCGTCTCCAACACAGGCGTGCAGCTCCGGGACAGTCTAGAAAATATTTATAGCTTGGTGTTTGAATTGCGTAAGGAGGTAGACGACCTCCACTTCCGGGTGCACTCAACAAACGATAAGGTGGCGACTCTCCTTCATCTCCTGGCCTCCATGAGTGCGACCTTTCCCTCTCACCCGGATGGAGCATCCTCAGAGGAGACGCCTCACACGGCAACTAGGGAGGACGACATCAAGCAACAGAGTGCAGAGAATACTGGGGTGGAGTGCACCACTAGCAGGGTGGCAAAGGATGATTCGGCAACTCGACAACAACAACTGGAGGCGCAAGAATCTGAGCGAGCAATGGACAATGTGAATGACGAGATGATTTGGGACTCGGGGCCGACCTACATAGAGGAAGAACCGTGGCCAGGAGACCTCTCAGCCACGAGCCAGGGTTACCAACCAGGTGTTTAATCATGTTTTTTTTTAGGCAAACCATGTCAGTCTTAGCTTGTTATATTGGAAGAACAGTTCCCACTTACTGTCTTTTTAGTCTTAGAACTGATTAGCATACTTTATAGGCTGGTTGGACTGGTTTCCCCTCTGTTGAGGCAGTCCAGTGTAGCCATTTTGTCTATGGATGTTATCTGGCACTTCAACCAGTTTTTTGAAGGACCTTAATATAATTCCATCTTACTTAAAAAAAAAAAAAATTGTTGTTTTGACTGATCGACACTCTGGGTGGACAAATGACTAGCAAAACTTGTCCGGCTGAGCTGAAACTTGGTCCATGGGTGTAGGAGGTGCTTTTCCATTTTATTTGAGCACAAATACCCCTATCAAAAGCCCTGTTGACCGCCCATTTAGCAACGGTGGTCAACTCACGTGCCCTGAAGATGCATCACCAGATGCAAATTTGATGAAGACAGTTTTGGTTCTACTTGGGTATCTGATATCCCAGCACAAATTTTTGTAAACGAAATTTCCGCACCCCTGCGTGGGTTAATAATGTAATAAGTCTGCATGGATCATAGTTAGGTCAGGTACCTTGGATGTTTCCATTGGGGGAGTTCCTTTCACCGAGGGTTTTTTATCCTCAGGTTGTCGACCAGACAAGCTCCTGGCCGACTTCCCTTGAGATTTTCCCTCCTCACATGCAATAATTTCCTCCAAAGTGGGGAAAGGCGCTCTGATGGTCTCATTTTTTAGTAGCCTTTGTTTAGGAATGTTGTAAATGACCATGCCAGACAGTGTAGAAAGTTTCGCGGAATTTCGTCGAGTCTAGATAGGTTTTTTTAATTAATTAAATTTTTAATAATTTAATTAATTAATTAATTTTTGAGCTTATATTGTAAAAATTGGATCTTTGGGCTTTTGATAGGGGTATTTGTGCTCAAAAGAAATGGAATAGAACCCCCTACACCCACAGACCAAGTTTCAGCTCAGTCGGACAAGTTTTACTATGTCTAAGTCCACTCAGAGTCAGTCCGAGTCAAAACAACAATTTTAATTGCTAAAGTGACATTAGTCAAATGTCAAAAATCATTGTAATTTTGAGTTAGTGAGTGGA
>ML870258.1:0-13359 GCA_009831015.1 Picea engelmannii | reverse complement strand
TATTATCTTTTCATTGTACTTGAGCATTTCCTTTATTTCCAAGACATTCTTTTGACTCTTTTCAAGAAATTCTTTAGTGTAGTCATGAATATAGATATACTCTGATTCATTATGGTCATAGAGGTATTCACAGAGACTCCAATTATTTTAAATTGTAACTCTAATTTGACACTACATTTATTCATATATCTTGTAGGTCTTCAAATAAAGGGTAAATTTGCATGCCCAGTTTGTGGTCGGAGGATAAAATATCGTCGTTCAAGGAATTTAGCAAAGGAAGTGTTTGATGAGTATAGGCACTTTCTTCCTAAGAACCATAGTTATCGAACTACAGACAAAGCAAAGTTCAATGGTAAATAAGAAAATGGAAAAAAACCAAGAAGAATGACACCTCGCTTATGGAAGTTGGAATATATTAGAAATCATCAAGGTATGCAAATTATTTATGTATGACCTATTATATAAATCTTTGGTTAATTTCATTAGTATTAATTTCATTTTGTCCCATTAATTAGTGTTAATTTCAATTTGTTGATGTTTCATGAATGTCGTTAAGGCACGAATGGGCTTCCATGAGGAATGAACAGTTACCCAATGCAATTTAGTATATTCTCATACTACAAGAACCTGCAAATAGGTCATTTGTTTGATACAATGCATATCGGGAAGCTCATAACAGAATTTTTATGGTGAATATTAGATGGAAGGACTGACAAAGAGAGAATGGGAAATATTTGTTGTGACATCTGGGAAGCTAATCACGCCTTGCAAAGTGTTATTATTAATTCCAACGGCGATGGTCATGAACAAAATACTAGTCTTCCTTGGTTATTGACGGAGCAACAGAGCAATATTGTAAAAGAGGTCTTCTTTATCTCTTTTAGTAGCCTCCACCCAACTCCAGTCTAAAGAATACTACAGAGAGGAAATTCCCAAATGCTTAACTAGAAAGAAATGTGTATTTACTTGGCAGCCCGAACATAGTTGCGCAGCAATAGATCTTGTCTGTTTTAATTTGTTTATGTTTCTCTCCCCAAGGGTTAGGTATTCAAGGGTTTTCCCTATGCTATAGCTCTTTGATATACGTGCAGGGTCCAACAGTAGTACTCTGCCCAATATCTCAGGGCACTAACTAAGGAGAATAGACCATACCCTTAGCCGTACTACCCGACTACCCAGGTACTAGAGAGTATCTTCCTGAGTGTTGTTCTCGGTGACACTATAGCAGTTAGGCAGACGATCATTTTATCTAAAGAGGGCTTCAGGTAATCTAGGTCGATCCGTACACAGGTTTTGTCTGATGCGCTACCACTCGAAGGGGTACCAACAGGGGTTACAAGGGTGGCCAACAGATGTGTGCTTAAGTACCACTTGTATTTCATGTGTGTATGAATCCCTCAACCATGGGTTTATACATGTAACGACAGATCTCTGTGGATTAAAGATGCTGGAATACATCTCTAACCTGAAAAAAATAATTTAACCCACACTTTCTACCAAGGAAAGTTCTCTGATACCACTTGTAATATACCAGATATAAAATGTATGCAGAGCAAAAATAAAATGCTAGAAATGGAAGAATAACAACAATATAACCAAAACATTCACCATAATAGCACTGAAATGATAAGAGAATAATAACAGAAATAACACTTTGAATCTGAAAGAAATGTTCATGGGCCTCTTCGAGGGGGCAACCTCCAGTTGAGCAGAGCTCTATTACAATAATATCCAAGATGAGGTTCTCATACCCTCGACTCCTATTTATACTAAAAAGAAGCATCTAGAGGAATATGCTTCTAGAAGCGAAAGCTTCTATTAGGTCTTCTTACATCCGCCTTATTCTATTTTATTGAAAGGCCTTATTAATATTGACCTTTATTACATCCAAATATATTGTTCTACCTATGTGTGGGTTAGGACCCTAACAACATCGTTGCTGATGTAGATAGAGAATGTATATCATGTAGTTGCTTATTCAATATGAAATGGTTTACAATGGCTCTGTTTGAGTTCCATTCACTTCAAGTTTTTCCATTCATTCACTCCTTACTTTATGTTCGATACCTTGTATACTGCATCTTTTTGCCATATTTTGGTACACGCAATAGAGAAAAAATAGGGCTTGAAATGAAAATTCAACAAACATGATCAAACCAAAAATATAGATCCAAGATCGATGGTCTCAGTTTATTTTGGCCAATGAAGGTGCATGCTGGATAAAAAGGGGTTGAAGGCCTAAATCATAAACCATTTTATTAACAATTGATAACATGTCATAACCTTATTCATTTTGGTATGCAGGGTTGGTATTATCAAATCACTTTAGCTCACCCCCGAAATGCAAGAATGGATGACAAGTGGCATAGTGATGTAAGCCACATAAAAAATGCACTACGTCTATGTAATTAAAAGGGTTTAAAAAGAAATTAAAGTAATAAACTCGAAAGGTAAATTCACATGGTAAACAATGTTACAAGTAGAGTGGACTCCAGTAAAAGAAATCAAATTCTCCTTCTACAAATAAGTTCAGGTAGTGTTTTCATTTCCTTATTTCAAATATGTTCTTATTGTTTAAAATATAGATAGATGGAGAAAGGTAGCTAGTCTGGTTAGCTATCAACCTCTGATGAAAAAGTCCTAATCGACTGTGATTATGAAATTTTTGAAATTGGCATGTCATAGTTTGATCCTTATGAGTTAAGAAATTTATCATGTGATATATTTTTGGGGATTTGCATGATTATTTACATATCTGGGAGTCGAATTTGGGTAAATTCATAAATCCCCAAACCTATTATTTTCTCGATTTTGTCTCCTGGTGTGCAAAGAACTATATTTCTAAGAAAAGGGTTGTAGTATGTGAAAATGTGTCCATTATATTCTATATCAATGCCAAGTCTATTACAAAAATGCTATCTTTTCCCGAAAACCTTTACTCTAAGACTTAGAATCAATTAAAGGCTTTGGGTGTCAATGATCATACTTCTATAATTATGGATGCTACAAAGAAATAACAAGGAAGAATTTGGTTCAACAACCTCAAGATAAATGTAGTTCAATTTAGAGAAGTACTAAAACCTTCATGAAAACATACAAGGAATTATTTGAAATGGGACTACCTTCTTGTTGTGATAAAAATGGAAATTTTATTCAGTAGAAAGCATAAAAATATATGCTAATAAAAGAAAGGAATGATATAACTAAATTTCAAGATATGGATGGTGTTTTGAAAGGTCAAACTATTGTCTACAAGTTAATATATGATTTTCATTTATTATGGAAAATCAAAACTTGATTTCCTAATATTCCATCATATGATAGATATACAGAGCTTGATATAGCTTCTATAAAAATGGTTAAAGCTTGAAGAAAAAATGTCAGTAACTAGCCAAGCTCATACCTTGTTGGAAATGCAACTAAAAACTAACCTATGTGTTATGTGGTTTTACAATCTCTTTCCTCATCGATCTCATGGACACATGTTGTTAGTACTCATTTTTCCACTTTATTAAGTGTGTGTGCACAATTGCCAAAGATTCATGTATATTTCAATCCTTTACTAAATTCTAAGCACAAATCACTTTAATATACAGACTTTAGGGTTTAAAACAAATCCCAAGTCCTATAACTTGTAACTTGCAAATTGCCAACACCACACATGGATTTTTCTTCCTAGAGCATGCATTTTTCATCATGCCTTGTTTTCATGCATTTTTTTGCTTTTTTTTTGTATTTGCAAGGAGACTTTTATCCTTTATGCATGGTAGATGGTTTTAGGTTTCAAAATGCACAACTAAAGTATGAATAGATGCAAAATGATAAAATCCAAACTCCAAAATTAGAACCACTCAATTTGGAGGTCATATGAGTCTTAGGTGTATATTTTACAGTGAGATGGTTATACCCTCCATTTTACAAAAAGTTTTAAATCTTGGTTCAAGGTAGAAGTCCTTAGTCATTTTAAAATGCACTCCAAATGAAATATATAGTTTTTATAATGTTATTAAATTCACCCCAAATCTTATATCATTAAATTTGGAGCTATATAGAAGCATGGGTGTGCATTTCCATTAGGTCACTTTCTACTATTTTGGTCTCTCAATTTACAAGGTAGATTTTGCCTCTTTTACACATTGACCACTTTTATGTTTGAAAATGAAAATCTAAATATGTAGAGAGGTGTAAAATTATCTAAGACAACCTTAGAAACTTTAATCACTCAAATTACAGATGTGCTAAGACATAGGCGTGCATTTTTTGGAGCCTGACATGCATTTTGCACAAATGAAGAAATTATAGTTTAAAAGAAAAACATGTATTTTTCTCGTTCAGGTATTCCACTTTAGTGTTTCTAGAGTCTCATACATGTTGATGTGTATGTTTATTTATTTAATTATTATTCGGTCATAAGCGTTTATTCTCTAATGATTTATGCACGTCTTCGCAATGGAAATGCAACTAAAAACTAGCCTATGTGTGATGAGGTTGTATAATATCACGCTTAATCAAGCTCATGGAAGAAGGTAGTAATTACTCATTTTTCCACTTTAGTTAGTTTGTGTGCATAATTGCCAAAGATTCATGTCCATTTCAACCCTTTACTAAATTTTGGGCACAAATCACCCTAGTATATTGTCTTTTAGGGTTTACAATAATTCCACAGTCATGTAACTTGTAACTTGTAAATTATCAACAACATACATGGATTTTTCTTCCTAGGGAATGTGTTTTTCATCATGTCATGTTTTCGTGCATTTTATGCATTTTTCCCTTTATGCATTTTTTTGCATTACAAGGCAACTTTTAGCCTTTATGCACAACGTAGGGTTTTTGGTTTCCAAATGCACAACTAAAGTATGAATAGATGTAAAATGATAAAATCCAAACTCCACAATTTGAACCACTCAATTTGGAATTCATATGAGTCTTAGGCGTGCATTTTACAGTAAGATGGTTTTACCCTCCATTTTACAAAAATTCTTGAATCTTGGTTCAAGGTAGAAGTCCTTAGTCATTTTAAAATCCACTCTGGATAATATATATATATATATAAAATTGACACAAAAACTTAGATCACTAAATTTGGAGCTATATAGAAGCATGGGCTTGCATTTCGATTAGGTCACTTTCTATTGTTTTGGTCTCTCAATTTACAAGGTAGATTTTGCCTCTTTTACAAAGGAACCACTTTTATGTTTGCAAACACAAAACTAAATATGTAGACAGGTGTAAAATTATATAATACACCATCAACAACTTGAAACACCCAAATTGGAGGTTTTTTAATACCTAAGCATGCAATTTTGTGAAGTCCATTGTGCATTTTCCACTAGGCCAGAAATTACAGTCTAAAGGCAAAACTTGCATTTCTTAAGTGCGAGTGTGCAATTGTATATGGCAAGGCTCTAACAAGATTGAATCAGAAATAATAGAAAACCTAATCCTAATCATATTTATCATAATATATCGAGAACATTTTCATCTACATCTAACTCAACCTCTTTGACTTCTTAATCTAACACATATATCTGCTCTCTATATCCAGTGCATCATAAGCATGAATTTCAATGTTCAACATCAATTTCAATTTTTTTTTACTTTATTATATAGGCATCAGACCTTTGACACCCAAGTTCATCGTCGAACCAACGTTGGTGTTCTGACGGAATCTTTCCACCCATCCATCTCAAACCTAACGGAATCTTTCCACCCATCCATCTCAAACCTGACGGACTTTGAGCTCTCATGCATTGTCACTCCGACAGACATTTCCCACCCTTGCATTGTCAATCCGTAGTACATTGTCCACACTAGATTTTCCTCTCCAATATATTTACCATGGTATATTGTTGGACCACCAATGGATTACTCCCTCTAGAGTGTCACCCCTAATAGAGGTGAGTGTCCATGAGTTCGCAACTCCGATGGCACCTGCATTAGATTTTTGATGATCATTAAGTGAGCCAATGTCGTAGTAAATATCTAGGTAATCGGTAAAATGACGATGAATTGGATGATGATAGTTTCCTAGAAAATTCTATGTGGCATCCCAATGTGTCAAAATTGGGACGATCGGTTGTGACGAAAGTTTGTTTTTTTAAATCTCTCCACATCTTCCACGTGGAAATTGTTTACGTCGGACATACTAGAGATGAAAAGGCTTGTTGCTAGTGAAACAAAAGGCCTGATACAAACCTATGGAATTGAATTTGTCAGAATATAGACATGCATTTGTTGGAAGGGCATCGAAATATCATTAGAAAATGTGCCAAATGTACTAGTGACAATACAATATATAGGATCCCACGACATCTAAAACCCTAATCTGTGTTGATGTTTTGGTAGTTGTAGGAGGAAATTTCCTCTAGAAGACCTTTCTTAGAAGAAGAGAAGATTATGGAAGTCTAGGAAGACCATTAAACAGTAAGAAGAATACCCAGAAGAGAATTTGGCCCACACAGAAAAGAATAAAGTAAAAATAAGATTCCTAGAGGAGAAGTCATCCCAAGCAGTTGACTTGGAATATAAATAAGGAGGACATCTAATCGATTTTTACACAAACACAAAACACTCTCTCACTGAGGAAAAGGTGTGCAAGTCTGAGGAGGAAGAGGAGACACGGAGCTCGAGTCTTTGGTTATTCTCGGTGGCTACTTTATCTTGTGCGCTATCTCTCTAAGGAGGTGCACTATTCTTGTAGTGTGTTGTTGTTGCAGTTGTGAGCACTAGAGGTCAGCTAGCCTAGTGTTAGGGTTTGTATCTTGTTTGTGGCTCTTGAGAGCTAGTGAATGGTTGGACTTTGTGAACAGAATCTATCTAAGAAAGGTTGCTAGGTTTTTCCCCCATTTTGGGTTTTCCCAGGATAAATCTCTTGTGTTATTTTTTGTGTCTTGTTTATGTTGCTACTGCTCAGTACATGATATATATGTTATGGTAATGAATTAAAAGGATACTAGTAACTCTAATGCTATGTAAATAAAGAAAATATAAGAATATTTTTACCCATATTAAACTCCTTGATCATAATTACATTACAATGGGTTGAAAAACACCAAAAACGGGGAAAAACCAGACCAAAAAACAACCCAATTGTGGGCCTAATCATGTAAACAATATAACACATACCCAACATATATATTTTTGGCCAAAGTTCCTATGTGATATTAGGCTGGAAAACCTATATGATAAAAGGTTGGTGAGCCTAGAATTGTAAATTGTAATCACACTCAAATATATTAATAAAATATATCACAGTTGTAGACCAAGTCATACAAGAGAGTATGGGGGGCTATGAATCTATGAGAGGAAAAGGGGGATAAGAGATTAAGGAAAGGGGATAATTCAAGGGGTTTTAAGCCAAAGAATATAATAATATATTCCTAAATTCATAAGTCGTAAGTTATTTTTTAATCTTAAGTTCCCAAGTAATGGGATGAGTTCCCAAGTGGTGGGGAATTGGTTATTTGAGTTTCACTTGTCAAAAGGTTGACATGCATATATAAAATTTTGGACTTAGAGGAAAAAACATCCATTTTCATTCGTTCTGAGCATAATACTTTCCCATACTTACTCTAGGGATATTGTGTGTGAGCTAGCAGCCACTATGACCTCGTTACCATGTGTACCATGTGAATCCTAGGTAGATTTTGGGTGAATAATTCTCCTTAGGTTTCCTTGGGGAAGGTTGGATAGAGGGAGAATTTTTTAGGATAGTTTTCCCTGGTTATGATGCTTGGAGGTTTCCTGGAGACTCCATTATAGAAACTAGAAATCTAGAGCCGCATAGTTCTGAGACTTCTTGGTTTTCTTGTGTTGTATATTTGGAATGGAAGTGGGACAACATGACGGCGTTAAGTTTCTTTCTTAAGATGTTATTATTAATCCTAGGTTCAATGGTAATTATTATAGTTATAACAACAACATAATAAGGATCTTATTGAAAGAAACAAGATCACAAAGTACATAATCATTTTGTTGGGAAACCCTCAAGGGGAAGAAAACCCAACAAAACTTGTTTAATATAGATTCAATAACCAAGTATAGTATTAGAATAACTCTCTCTCTACGAGAGACAAACTACCATGATGCTAGACCAAAAAATAATCAAATAACCAGAGCCAATCCAATGCCAAGACAATAAACCAAAAACTAGAGAATATCCTCTCCCAAGCAATGCACCTCTCTCTCTTCCTTCTTCTGGCAACTAGTAACTGCATATTCCTTCAATATGTGTGCACTAGATGAGTGAGCTAAGTGAGTGAATAAATGAGGCCTTGGCTTCCTTTATTTATACAAACTGGCAAGCGCTGAAAGGAGGTGTCTCTTCATTGGCAGGGCCGACTTCTCTTTCTTGGTAGTTAGAACCACTTTAATTTGTGTGGGGGGGTGACTTCTTAATTTGCATATTACATTTAGGATTTGACCAATCCGCAAAAGGGGATAAGAATATTCTTTGCAGTTACACAATATTTCAAAAATCCCTCTTAACAAGAAGGATATTCTTTGTCTTTTGATAGGTCACTAGATGTCATCATCAACTGAACAATATCATCTGGGAAATATCTTCAACTGGATAATAGCATCAACTAGATAACATGAGGCATCAATATAATCCACTTGGTCATCTGGAATCAGGATCACTCACTGGTTCTCCATGAATCCATATTAAAGAAGTTTTGTTATCTTTATATTCACGCAGAAGATACTCTTTCTTTCTTTCATATTCACGTAGAAGATACTCTTTCTTATCTTCACACAGAAGATATTCTATGATTCTTTCCATTCATTTTATGTTCTCCCTTCTCTTGCAGTCATCTATCTCACCCATGCACTGTGGAGGACTACTACCATAGCTTCACTCCTAGTCATCCCACATGAACTAGAGAAGCTAAGATGCTAGCCGAGGCAAGACTAGAATCCCTTTCCATGATCCACGCAAGATCATGACAAAAACCTCAAGAGCCAACTAACCATTCCATATGGTCAAGGTTTGTGTTCTAGGATACCCAATCCTTGGCCAGAGGAGAGTATATGCTTGATTCCCCTTGGAGAAACATCCACACTCATCTCTACGAGGGTGGTCACACCCCTCTCTACGAGGGTATTCTAGCATGTCCCTAGATTATCCAAAACTCAACACTTGAACAGAGGCAAACCTTGGCAAATTTCTCATTCCCCTTCTCTATGAAGGTCTCTTCCTTCTCTACGAAGGTCTCTTCTCTTTCTCCTTCTCTATGAAGGTCTCTTCTTTTTCCTTCTCTATGAAGGTCTAACTGTGGGATTGCTCATTCCTTCTCTACAAATTTCTAGCTATGGGATCTGAAAAACATCTCTTGTGGTCCAAAATTTTTCCATGGTGTAATACCATGCTACCCATCTGCTGGGCACCATCCATCTACTGGATAACTTTCATCTTGATCAAAATATCTCATTAGTCATCCACTGAGTAAACTATTCCATGGACCACTACTTTCCTAACTGCACCAAATCATGATCCTCCATTTCGAACTTGGAGACATAGCTCCCTCTTGCACCAAAATAAGAGCTTCTTTAACTGTGTAACATTTGATAATCATCATCCTTGAAGTTCTCTTCTGTAATATCCTGGGTTCCTTCTTGAGTTCGAACATTTATTTCTTTCTGACTTCATACTAGATCAACCTGCTCCCTCTACATCTATAAGAACGGTACTTGAGCAACCTGCACTTACCTGCATCTCAACAACTATATATGAGTATCCATCTTTCTCTTCATCTTGAACATTTTTTTTTCTGCATCTGCTCCTATATGAATACTAGATATTGTCTGGTTCTTACTGACTGCCACCATATCGTAAGTCCTTCTCATGTTGTCTAACTTATGCAAGTCAAAGCATAATTTCTTTCTTCTGAGACCCGTAAACTTACTTACAGTATGCTTTCTGAGATATGTCACTTAGTCAATCGGTCACTAACAATAAGCAGTAATCAAATAAAACTATATCATGATTAAGACTTTTGAACTCCTTTTCACTCTAGCTATGAAATTACCAAATTTTCCCTTATTAGCATAGCTAAACACATACCTTTGTCACTCTCATGAGTGATAATACTTGAAATAAATATTTTATCTCTTTATTTATCCTCTTCTTTGATATTTCCTTCATAAATATGCATAGACACTGAAATAAAACGAGGTTAATTAACATTCTCACAAAAATCTAACTTGTAATGATAAAGTATTAAAGTAAACAAGATACTAAAAATAAACATGAATACTTATCTTTTGTTTTTGGGGAGGCTCCACGGACTCCACCATTTTCTATCTTTCTTCAGATCAACTATCTTCAACTTAAAGTACATAATCCTCAATTTCTACAAAATATTTCT
Organism: Picea engelmannii; assembly: GCA_009831015.1. Classification (NCBI taxonomy): domain Eukaryota; kingdom Viridiplantae; phylum Streptophyta; class Pinopsida; order Pinales; family Pinaceae; genus Picea; species Picea engelmannii. The sequence goes on along the minus strand of ML870258.1, from coordinate 2,989 downwards.
TTGAGGGAGGAGATTCCTCTTCCTCTACCACATGTGCTTGATGCTTTCTTTTCCCTTTTCCTTGAGGACAGTCATAGGAAAAGTGTCTCAGCTTTTGACAGTTGAAGCATCTGATCTTTGAAACATATTTCTTCTTATATGTAACTCTTACGGAGTTAGCTTCTTTATTGTTCTTCCTGAAGGAACTTCTTCTGTTCTTTTGAACTGTAAGAGCTTCCTCTTCATCAATAATTAATCTCTTATGTTGGTTTCCAAGTCTAGATTCTTCGTGTGTGCAATCTTCCCATAACTTATCAAACTTGGGTAACTTGCTTCTTCCAAACACTCCTTGTACAAAAGGAATCCAAAATGTTGGAAACACATTAGGGTTGTGGTTACAAGCTCTTTGTCACTAATGACATCTCCAATAGCTGCAAGCTGATCTCTAATCTGAGAAACTCTCATAAGATAGGATGAGACAGATTCTCAGTTTTCCATCTTCATATTACAAAGCTGATTTCTTAAGGCAAGATTATGGCTAATGTCTTTGCTTTCATATAACCTGTTGAGTTCTTCATACATTTCCCTTGCTTTCTGTAGTTTGGATAAATGAGGGATCAAGTGATCCTTTACTGATTCTGACATGATTCTCTTTGTTTTCTTTTCATTCTTCTTATGCTTGGTCTTTTGCTCTTCTTCCTCTGGTTCTAGTACACCCACTGTAACATGTTCTAGGAGATCATTCTCGTTTAGAATCATCTGAAACCTATGCTTCCAAGATCTGAAGTTTCTAGATCCTTCCAGTCTGTCTTCTACCCTCATACTAGTAGCCATTCTTTCTTGCAATATAAACCCTAGTCCACTGGGCTATAGAAATAATAGAAAAATCAAATTTCTTGGATCTGAAAAATGAACTCACCAAAATATGCATTAGACTGAGGCGAGTATGCTGTTATAGTTAGTTTCTGAAAATTCCAATTTCTGACCCTTGAAGCTGGACCTGTGAAATTCTGGACTGCAACATTTTGGTTATGGTTCTAGTTTTCTGGTACCAAGTCAAACTAGGGCTTGAATTTTCGGGAGTTCTACCCACTGAAAATATTCAATTCTTGTGCCAAAATATGTGCCTAGGAAGGGCGCAATTCCCAATGTGGTTTGCAGCCAAAAATTCCAAATTTTCAAGAAACCCTAATTTTTGAATCTCGACAAAACTGAAGACTGAATCTGTAACAATGCTCTTTCAGGCCTGCTCTGATACCATGTTAAGTTTCTTGGTTAAGATGTTATTATTAATCCTGGGTTCAATAGTAATTATTATAGTTATAACAACAACATAATAAATATCTTACTGAAAGAAACAAGATCACAGAGTACACAAGAATTTATCCTAGGAAACCCTCAAGGGGAAGAAAACCTAGCAAAACTTTTTTAATATAGATTCAATAACCAAGTACAGTACCAAAATAACTCTCTCTCTAAAAGAGACAAACTACCATGATTCTACACTAGAAAATAATCAAAGAACCATAGCCAATCCAATGTCAATACAATAAACCAAACACTAGAGAATATCCTCTCCCAAGCAATGCACCTCTCTCTCTTCCTCCTTTTGACAACTGGTAACTGTAGCTTCCTTCAATACTTGCGAACTAGATGAGTGAGTGAACAAATGAGGCATTGGATTCCTTTATTTATACAAACTGGCAAGCGCTGAAAGGAGGTGTCTCTTCACTGGCAGGGCCGACTTCTCTTTCTCGGTGGTTAGAACCACTTTAATTTGTCTGGGGGTCGACTTCTTAATTTGCATATTACATTTAGGAATTGACCAATCCACAAAAGGGGATAATAATATTCTTTGTAGTTACACAATATTTCAACAGAGGGACTACAGAATAGAGAAGGGGGTACACTTCCTTGGGTTATGCAAGCTAATGGGAAATGAGAGGTTGTAGGTTGGAATTGTTATTGGAATTTGGTACCTTGGCCTAGCCTCTGCTTTTTCTAACTGTGAGACCTTAGATGGCTTAGGTATCATTTTCCCTAGTAGAGTGATAGCCCTAGCTCAAGGGTGACCTATTGTTAAGAGTTCTAGAACAACAATGTCTATGGTTGGGTGGAATGTCTAAGGTATGTATCTAGTTGGTGATTTCATAAAAGATAAGTGTTATTTATGTTATGTGATTTTATGTTGGGTAATGCATATTTATATGTGCTTAATTATTTTATGCTATAAATTTTTACAATTATGCATGGAATTATATGTTAGTAGGACTACATAAACATTTCATATGCAAGGCATATTATTACTATTGGTATGAGAGATTGGATAGGGTTATGGGTGTGTTATGAATTGATATTAGATTATATTATTTGATGATGTGAGCCTTAGGAAGGTTGTAATTTTGTATTTAATGGTATTAGAGAAATAATGAGCAAGGTTAAGGAAATTTTGAGAATTATGTATGTGATAGAGTTTGAATTACAATGACATATGTCTCGAAGTGAGTCTGGGTGTGTTACAACCCCCATGGATTTTCTTGGTTTTTATCTCCCCTTGCAAATTGGCACCCATGTTGTTTCTTACCATAGGACAGGAGTCCATCTAATCCACATATCAGAGAATGAAACTCATTATTCCTTCTCATCATCATGTTGACCCATCCTCTCAGGCTCTCGTTCATTTTCGTTTATGGTTGGTTTTGTCAAATGCATTCCCACATTTTCATTAGCTTCTCATTTCCCTCGTGATTAGTATACCATATACATTCCAACTCATCATTCACCTACCTCCACGGAGACCCAAGCTAGGGGACCCTCCCCCCATTTTCTCTCACTCTTCTCGCCTCATGAGGCCTAGCCATTTGATTATTGGGGCACCCATCTCCATGTGCGTACATTAAACCCAATTATTTTTTAATTCATTTGTAATTGTAGAAACCACAATTTTTATAGGAAGAAACTATCCTCATACCATGGCATCTGGTGGCATTGTTTTTCACCCAGTCGTAGT
>ML870257.1:3925-24126 GCA_009831015.1 Picea engelmannii | reverse complement strand
AAAGGATGTCTCTTCAAAACCATTTTAACGAGTGTGACAAAGACAAGATCACTCGACTATATTTTCAATTTTAAGGAGTCTGAAAAGAGCTTAACTATGGACACACCACCTTTTTCCTAGGTTAGTCCCCTGAGCCCGAAAAAGTATAAATCATAACTTAGGAGAAATCTCCTGGCAAGACATGTCTCCCGAGGCGTACCTTTTTCCTAGGTAATCTATTGGTCGGAAAAAGGGTTAAACTTATGCTAAATGGATATTCCTTTTGTACCAATTAATAAGTGTGAAAGGAACAAGGTCACTCAACGATAGTTTCTTGTTTAGGGAGTCTAAAAAGGGCTTAAAGAAGACTCCAAGGGGTTTCCTTTTTTGTAAATAATATCCAAGGCCCGAAAAAGAGATAAATTAAAACCAGGGAGAATGGCCCTTTTTCGCAAATTTAGTCCCTCGGGTCCGAAAAAAGGGTTAAACTTACACCTGAGAATACTCTACTAGTGAATCATATCTCCTAGGGTGTACCTTTTTCGTAAAATTATCCATCCATACCGAAAAAGGGGTAAACTATCACTGGATAGATGTGCCTTCAAATTTCAATTTGATGAGCGTGAAGGGAAACAAGATCGCTCGACAATCTTTTCAATTTTACAGAGTCTGAAAAGGGCTTAAAGAAGACTCCAAGGGGGATCCTTTTCTTAAGTAATCTGAACGAGGTTGAAAAGGATAAATAAATTCTCGTTAGATGTTTCTTTCAAAGTTTAAGTGAGCTTGAAAGAAGACAAACCATGCTCTAGGGGAGTCCCATGGGTATAAGCCAGAAAAAGAATGAAGAAGAAGGATGAGGCTTCAACAAAAAGTCATGGAGGGACTAAACAAGACTCCTGTGCCTATGAAGTACTTTGGCATGGGCATCAAATGGAAAACAAGGCTCTTACTAGGATTCCCATGGAAGGAAGGCTTTACCACATAAAGTACGAAACACTTATCAACAAAGAAGGTTAGTGTCGCAATTCAATGGGGTTGATCCTAAGGCGAAAAGAAGAAGGAAACGGATAATGAAAAATTACAAGTAGGGAAAAAATCTAAACTATATGCCAGTTTCAAGGTCAATACCTGTCAGAACAAATCGATATGATGAACAAATGTCAAAGAAAAATGTCTCCAAGATCCTGCATATAAGGCCAATAACACTCATCCAGAAGTTAATAAATACAATATAGATAGAAAATTTGGAAAATAAGAGGTGCCATTGAATACAAAAATTGAAAATAACAAACCTAGACTGTACAATATGGTACAAGGAACCGCACAACCTTATGTCTCATGCATAATATTGGTTCAAGTAGAGCCCATTGCTAGGCGCTGACCATGATTCTCTTCGATAGTCAACCTGGAAAGTCTCCCAAAAGGAAATAAAACACAAACCACAACGTAATTATTCCCACAATATACAATCTGTAGTCATGGCTTCAAGGATAGCCTCATCCAAAGGAAACTCAAAATCTGAGAAATAACACAAACGAGGAGGATCGACAGTCCCAAAGAGAAAAGAAAATTGACCATATTCCATATGATGATGGAGGTTCTAGTCATGGTTGGAAGAGTCTATCAATGAAGAATTACAAGCATAAAGGCTTGAGGATCTACAAATAATGAGATTAGACTAAAAAAAAAACTCAAAATCACTTGGACCAAGAGGGGGAAGCAAAGGCTCTCAGTCCCCCATTGGATAAACCAACGGATCAATTGTTGAGACCAAGTCTCGAGAAGGAAAACATGAGTGAACAAGTTCCTGCTTAGGAGCAATTGAACAATTTCTTGGCGGGGTAGAGTCAACATGAAAACTAGGAACGTATAAAGGGGCATCCTAAAATAAAATTGAATTAGTATGGTGATTATCATATGCCAACTAGTCGATAGTGATAATGCTTCCATTGTGATGGAAATACATCACCCGAAAGAGAGTAGACACCATAGTGTTCATAGCATATACATAATCACACCCGAGAATCATATTGATATCTAATGGGCCTTGCATCACTATAACATTGACAAGGAAAGTCTTCCCACCTAACGAGATAGGAAACTGAGGAAGAATCCCCAAATATTCACTAGGACGTCTGTCAAACTCCAACAGCTCATGCAATGCAGACAAAATATTGAGAGAACCCAAATCTTTCCAATCCAAGGAGGATAAAATACTTGTGTAGGCTCCTTCATATACAATACATCAGTAAATGTTTTTTTGAATTAACTTCAAACTTTATTTGAAAGGGTGAAAAAGAAGGAAGATGAGGCTCAACAAGGTCATTCCAATCAAAGGAAACCATCCTAGGTCTTGGAGGGGGTGTGCTCGAAGTGAGCAAAATGCCCCCTTGTTCTGAAAGTACTAAACTGGAAATGATAAAACATAGTCAATAGACACATCACTCCCCATAAGAAGAGTGGGATCAGCCAAATATTGCATCAACATTACCACTTTGGTAGAATTGACACTCTCCAAGAGAAGAGTGGTATCAACCGAATATTGCATCGGTGTGACCACTTTGGTAGACAAAACACTCTCCAAGAGAAGAGTGGGATTGGTCGAAGATTGTCAACCACTGGTTAAAAATGTTGTGAGACAACATGGTCTAAAGGTGCATCACCCCCCAAAAGAAGAGTGGGATCGGTTGAAGATTGCATTGGAATGACCACTTAATCAACCAAAGGATGAAAATATTGTGGGGAAATCGAAGAAGACTTAGAATTAGAAGAGCTTGCAGTCATGGACCACAATCTTCGTGCCTCTAGAATGCTAGGGAACAGATGAGTAAGGTGATCACCCTTGCAAATCTTACCAGGGAACCTAGTCTTATGTCTTATTCGTCTAGGTTTCTCAATAGAGTCAATGCCGCCAGCATGACTACAAGTGGTTGGTTGCTTTTCCTCAACATGACTCGCAGAGGTTGTTGAAAACTCTCCAACATGACTAGCAGAGGTTGGTTGTTGAACTCTAGTATGACTCGCATGGACTAGGTTCGTGCCCCCATCATGAATTGCAGTGGTTAGTTTTACACCTCCAACATGATTTAAATAGGTTGGTGATTAGTCGATAACATGACTCACAAAGGCTACAAACCTATCACCAGTATGACTAGCAATGACTGGACTTTTCCCCCCAACATGACTTGTAGAGGTTGGGTTCTTTCCCCCGGCATGACTTGCAAAGATTGAGTGTTGGTCATCAACATGACTTGCAGAGGTTGATGATCTATCTCAAATATGACTCATAGAGGTTGGTGATTTCTTCTTCTTATTGAGGTCTCCTTGTATGCATGTGAATGAGTCTCCAAATAAATACATTTTCCTTCAATAGTGATTTCCAACTTCATTATTTTTTACAAGTATGTACTATGAGAATTTGTTTGTGTCTTGGATATTGTTGAACTAAGAAACAACATCAAAATATGGCTCTGGTGGAATATAATTCTACGGCTATTCCAAAGTGATCAAACATGATAAATATTTTTTGACACATTATAGACTTGGTATAGTTCTACACACTAAAATGTTTCCAATGGTGCAAAAATCACCTCAATCAAAGTTTGTATGTGAAATTGATGCCTTCCACAAATTGACCTAACCTATTGACCACCATGGTACTAAGTGGATGTCACCTTGGCCCCTGTTACTCACACATGTGGGGATAATCATGTGTGGACTTTAAATAATATTCTAAAGGGTTCAAAACCCTAACATTAAGTGAGATTTGAGGCATGCAAAAAACCTAACAATAACCCTAACCTTAGACGACTATCAAGTTATGTTAAATACTAAACCACTAGGAAAGGAAGGGGTTCCATTCTCTTGGTATTATTATTGTTCCATGGTTTATCAAAGCATCTAGTAGTGGGATATTGAATCATAACAAAGGAGGTAAAATATTATGTAGTAGCCATTCAGTTCGCAATGACCATGAACACTCCATAGTGAGTGTCTCTTTCTTTGTACTTGCATTTCATAACTGAGAAAAAAGAGAGCATAGCATAGGCCTCACCTTATAACTGGGTGTTCTCCTATATTAGGTTTTCTAAGTCACATCTTGTGTTTATTTGTGTGGATAGTAAATTCATTTGATTATTTATTTCATTTTGATTTAAGTTATTTCCAAAATTTTGAGCATTGTGCTAGTAATATTAAATTTAAAATATAAATTAATAAAATACATAATAAAATATTTAAAAATACTCTAAGATGTATTCTCATGAACATTTCCAATACAATACGCACAGAAGTTTACAAATCAAAAAGTTTATAACTAATTTCATCAACTAATCACATTACAAGAACTTTGATAACAATAAGTTAGTTTTTTTTATTTAGTTTCATTATGTATAATATTTTTAACATAATTAAACCCTTTGATTTAATTAAAAAATTAATCATTTTTTTTTTCGTCTACTAAGGATATTGAATTTTTATTGACTTCAAAAGTAATACCTGTAGTAACAATGTAGTAAAGGATTATAACTAATTCCATCAACTAAACACGTTAAAAGAAATGTGATAATGACAAGTTAGTGCTTTTCTAGAGCATTATTATGTATAATATTTTTAGATAATTAAATCCCTTTGATTTAATGAGAATAATTTTGTTTTTCTACATTGAGGATATTGATTTTTTTTTTCCTTTGGAATAACTTTTAGGGAAACTCATCAGGAACTTCTCATTTCGAGGATGGCATTCGGGGTAAACCAGATTTTGTAGAAAGTTAAGGATTTTTCGATAGCGTGTTCATTTAAGAGCTCAACATATTACTTGCGGGAATTGAACCTAGGTGGGGGGAAGACACTCGAGGGCGTCTTTAATTGTCTACTCAATCGCCTAGACGTGGTTGTTTCTCCATAATTAATAATCATTAAAAACTGCTCCTCAACACAAACCACTCGAACTAAACCAAATTAACATTAAATTGTTATTAACTTAAATATTAAGATTTTTCATAACAATATAGATTTCATAATTAATTTCATTAACAAATTGATTTAAAATAAATTTGATAGTCACAAGTTAAGTTCAACATTGAACAAAAAATTTGATGATGACAAGTTAAGTTTAGATACACTATAAACACAGAAAACACATACACAACAATCAAATAGTATCACTTAAATTCTTAAGAAAGACATAATTGTTATAAAAAAAAATTAAACTAAGATGAGAAGATATACATTAGAAGTGCGTTATTTTGATGGTAAAAGGTACTAAAAAAAATTAATTTCAAAATTTTTATTTGGAGAAAGAGAGTGTCCCCTCCAAAAATTGTATTTTTTCTTGAGCATAACTCCATGATATTTTTTCGATCTCTAACACTTTTATTACTATGTTCATAAATTCCATTTTTGATCAACCTATATTTTGACTACATCTTCCAACTTGTCTTAAATTATGTAGAAACCCAAATATATTTGCCTATATGTATCAAAACCATACACAAATATTTTTGTGCATCATTTAATTTAAAAAAAAAAAAAAATCATCTCTTATTAGAGTTTAGGTTTTGAAAGGTTTCATCTTCTAAGGTGGAGAACATTGGTTTGAAATTTCCTTCTCAGATATGGTTCATCAATGAGATTTTTAATGAAAACAGTTGATTGTCTTTTTTGTTACTCTATTTATAATATTACAAATACTAAAAATTTGGGGAAAAAATAAAGATATAGTTCATAATAAGTAAAAAATATCAATCTAAAAAAGGAAAAAAAATTAAATTTCAAAGCATGTTACTATGAATTAATAAAATGAAACATATGTATTAGAAATAATTATTCAAACTGTATTTAGTAATTATACAAATTTTGTGGCAACAGTGAGCTACAATTGAAATTCTATCTGCAACCTGCATCTTTTGAACTTTGAATTTTCCCCTGTTCTCTTTGATGGCAGCCACTGCTGGAGGTGGCACTACCCCCTCTTTTAGGAATTTCATGGCTAGCAGCAACCACACTTCTACGCGCCAAAATTCAAACCTTACTAAATCAGGATCTGACCCAACACAATTGAAGACAAAGCCAAATGATGATTCACCAAGCCCAATGGAGGAGGAACATAAGACAGCTCCTAATCCTTCACTCCCAGTGGTGACACAGTAGGATCATAACTCGGCGAATTTGATAAAAGGCTAGTCCTCTACCTGCATTCCCCAAACCAATTAAATTATGCATTATGAGATCCAACTCCCAACAATGGCACATAACATCCAATATATGAAAGATCATGCCCTGATATGCAAATTCATGGGATTATGGCCCTCAGAAAAGGCCCTTCTCTGGTGGATTAAATCTATATGGAATCCAAAAGGAGATGTAGATATGAATTTGATATCTAAAGGTTTCTTCACCACTATATTAAATTTGAAAGAGGATAGAGAAATAATATTTTAGAATGACCCTTATTTCTTCAATTCATCAGGTCTTTACTTAAGAATTTGGAAACAAAACTTCATTTCAGAGAAAGATTACTTCACTACAGCTTTGGTATGGATCCAACTGTACTCCCTTCCGCAAGAATATTGGCATCTTGAGATCTTAGAGGGAATTGGAAATACGTTTGTCTCCTTCGTCAGAATAGAAGATGCTACCCAACAAGGAAGATACACCTCATATGCCAGGATATGTTTTTATCTTGATGTTTCAAAAATTTTACCTGCCTCAATCAGCCTCTGATATAGGGGTACATAGTGGATCCAAACTATTGATTACAAACACATTCCTTTCCATTTTCATAAGTGTCATTCCCAAGGCCACCTCTTTATGGATTCCCCCTTAAATAAGAATGTGGACCAACCAAAATCCCACCAATAAAATGATGCATAAGGTTTCGAAAAGGTCGCAATGAAAAGAAAGATCTGCATAAAGACAACACCCCATCCTAACCCCAAGGGCCCCAAAACCAACAACAATTTCGAACAACTCTCTAAAATTGAAGAACAAAGTCGAGCCTAGTTGGAGACCCATCATTTGCCTTCGAAACAAACCCAGATCCACCCTTCAGCTCCGAAACCTAATAGCCAGGGGGGCACAAACCCAAATCTGCATCAAGAAATCCCAATAATCAAATATCAAGACGAAGAAATGAAGAATATAGAGGAAAGAAAAATATATTAGGACGATATTGATGAGATGGAATTAGAAGGACTGGACCTTCAAAGCATAGCGGTCGCATGCGCAAGACAAGAAGTCCACTCCATCCCAGAAAATCAAATCTATCTCTTGAAATCAACTCTCCTCAAGTCAAAACACAAGGACAGAGAAGAAACTACTCTGAAAGGTAAGCACCCAATTTCTTATTCTCTATGCATTAAAAATATTGTAGCCAGGGAAGCAATCAAAATAACTAAAGAAGATAAAAAAAAGAGGATGCCCTTCTAATAAACAACTATTACAAGAACTAGGTGAACTCTTAGTCAATTTGGGAAAAATAAAGAGCATGGTGGAGAATTTATCATCCCAACCTCCTCATTCTCAATGAAAGTCATCTCATGGAATGTAAGAGGCCTCAATGGCCCAAGCAAACACAAATCCCTTAAAACTATTTTTTTTAAAGAAAATCCAGCAATAATGATGATTCAAGAAACTAAATGCATGTCATATGTCCTGGAAAAGATAGATTCAAAGTGTTGGAGAGGATTCCATTTGGAAACAATTGATGTTACAGGAGCCTTAGGGGGTTTGGCCATCCTTTGGCACCCATATTTCATCCTCCTTAACTAATTCTTTGCTACCCGCCACTCCCTCTCAACAACTTTCCAATTAGTAGGGTCAGAACAATTAGATGTCGTTTCCAATGTATATGGCCCTAAAATTCTTCAAGATAAGTTAGCCTTTCATTTTCATTCAAAATATTACTCCTCTGACCTTCCATAAACCATGGTTTTTGGGGGGTATTTTAACATAATTTCTTCACTCTTGGAAAAAAAAGGGGGGGATCAATCGACTAGAGCAAGACTTGGAGAGGTTTAAAGAAACAATATAAGTCTTGCATTTCGTGGATTGAGAAACCAATAATGGAAATTTTACATGGAACAATCATAGGAGAGGCTCACAGAAAATATCCTCTTGCTTGGATCGTTTCTTGGTTTATGAATCCCTACTCCATATTAATTATGCTATAGAAACTTCTATCATTCCCTTCCAGGGTTCGTATCACTGCCCAGTGAGCATTTCCATAGACATCCAAGCCAGTCCCAAGAAACTCCCCTTCCATTTTGAATATTTATGGCTAAACAAACACTCCTTCCAGGAAAAGTTTGATAATTGGTAGAAATCAATAGCTATCCAATCAGGCTCCCCAATGTATCGTTTGCAGCAATGCCTGAAAAATTTAAAACCACAAATCAAAAAATGGAACAAGGAAGAGTTCAACAACATTTTCTCATCTAAATTTTTTTTGATGGAAAATATGAAACAAATGCAACAAAGGATGATTGATCCAAGTGGATATCGGTGGCCACCCACCTCTTCCAAATGTCTCACATATAGTTTTCCAACGGGCTATAGTGCGCCTAAAATGGATATCATATGCAAAAGTTATGACCCTGGGAAGTTGATGTACCAACTTACCCCTTCAGGGCCCACATGACTTTTGGCACTTCATCTCCTAGGGTTAGGTTTTTGTATGTCTAGGGATTTCTTATTACTTCTTGATGCTAAAAAGGGATGGAGGCCTCATTGTAATGTTCTCATACAAATGCATGTATCTGTCACATCTCTTCTCAGATATTAGCTACCACCATTTGAGAAAGATTGTTTCATTCTGTGTTTTACAGTTTTAGCAGATTTCTTTGTTGAATAGAAATTAAGTTTCACTTTATCTTTGTTATTGTCATCTGTATATCTTTGTTAATGTTATAAATTTGTTTTTCATTTCATTTTTCTCATAAATTTGGATCAGTGTTATCAGAGCAGTCTTCTCTTCATTTGTTTCTTTGTGCATGTCCCCAACAAGGTCAGGGTATAAGAAGTTGCGACTCGAACCAATTGAGCCCTTGCAAGATCGGCCTCTCCGAACCCTATGGTTTCCCATGGAGGAAGAAAACAGAGACGTTGGGGTAGGATATATCTTTAAACTATTTCTTGAGGAATCCCTCTTACGACTGAGGAATGAGATGATGGATAATTTTGCACAAATCCTTAGACGAATACCAAAAGGTGACGCATCTTCCTCAAGTGGAGGCACCACCCCCTTCAAGGTACAGATCAATTTTGATATTCCTATATTTGAAGGTCAAATATATGCGTATGTTGTAGACAAATGGTTAAACCTTCTAGAAAGGTATTTTTTATTGAATAGAAGTTAAGTTTCATTGTATCTATGTTATTGTTCTATGTATATATTTGTTAATGTTATAGATTTGTGTTTCATTTCATTTTTCTCATAAATTTGGATCAGTGGTAACAGAGCGGTCTTATGTTCATTTGTTTCTCTGTGCATGTCCCCAATAAGGTCAGTGTATAAGCAGTTGGGACTCGAACCAATTGATACTTTGCAAGACCGGCCTCCCAAAACCCTACGGCCAACCATGGAGGAAGAAAACAGAGATGATGGGGCAGGATATCCCTTTAAACTATTGCTTGAGGAATCCCTCTTACGACTGAGGAATTAGATGACGGATAATTTTGCAAAAATACTTAGAAGAATACCAAAAGGCAACGCATCTTCCTTGAGCAGAGGCACCGCCCCCTTAAAGGTACAGATCAATTTTGATATTCCTATATTTGAAGGTCAAATAGATGCGTATGTTGTAGACAAATGGTTAAACCTTCTAGAAAGTTATTTTTTTGTCTATAATTTTTTCAATAGAGAAACAATTACATTTGCGCTCCTTAAGGTTATCCCCCATGTCAAATATTGGTGGGAGAGTTTCTGTGAGCAAAAGGAAACAAAGGGATCTACATTATTTGTAGTCACACCCACTTGGGGTTCTTTCAGGGATGATATTAAGAAACAACACTACCATGTTGGAAGTTATGACAACTTATATACAATATGGACCACAGTGCGGTAGGAAAGGGACCAAATAGTTCCAGAGTTAACCAATGTCTTTCATACCTTGCACATCATGTTGTGTATCAAAGACTTTGAGTGACATCTAGTGCTCAAGTATTGCGACGGTCTGCATAGATACATCGAGAAAGAAATTTAGTTTTTGGACATCTCGTTCTTGGGCACGACCTATCGATATGTCGTCAAAATCGAGCAGAAGATTAAACAAAAGATGTGGAATTTTAGGTCCTATAACCCCTCAAAGCATAAGAATGGAAAAGGAAGCCCCAACCCGTAGAACAAATGGCAGAGAAAGGATGGATAGCCTCAGGAAAACCAATCTAAACCAAAAAAAAGAAGGAGAATGGGAAGACAAATAAAGACACTAGGAAGTGGTGTGAGTTCCATAAGAGACCTTCTCATAACACCATTGAATGCCACTCAAAGCAGTCATTGGTGATCGAGGTGAAAGCCTTTGAATCAGATGTGGGCTCCAACTCTATGTCATAAATAGAAAAGGGGAGATGGATCATTAATGCAGAATCCAGTTCCATCACTGCTACCACCAAGGTCCAGCCCAGTGAACCTGATGAACCAAAGGAATTTGAGCGACTCTTTCATTCACAGATGTGGGTGAGGGGTACTTCATTGCACTTCATCATTGATAGTAGTAGCTATAAGAAGCTCATATCAGCAAATCTCGTCAAGCGGTTGTCACTGTTGACAACACCACACCCACAAATGTACACCATTGGTTGGCTCTGCCAAGGGAGCGATCTCCACGTCAGCCAATAGTGTCACATTCCTTATGGCATCAAGCCTTTCAAAGATGAGGTATTGTGTGATGTCACCCCACTTAAAGTTTGTGATGTTCTTTCGGTCCAACCTTATTTATGGAAATGTCATGTTGTATATGAGTCTAGGCCATGTAGTGTTATTATTACTTTGGATATGAAATTGTATAGAATACCCGAGGTAGTCCCACCTACTTCCATTTCCTTGATCTATGCTAAGAAATGCAAGAAGGTCATCTCTCAAACCGGGGAGTTTGTCTTCTTCGGGATTCATTCTCAAAGTGAGCAGAAGGTTTCAACCACATCCATGGCCTCCACAATAGGTCTCTCCACATAGTAGAAGAATACAAAGACATATGCTTCTCACCCATTGGGGTACCTCTGCACTGGTAGGTCAAGCACTCAATCGATTTGGCCCTGGCGCATTGCTACCAAATGGGTTAGTATATCGTTGCTCTCTATCAGAAAATGAGGAAATCAAGTGCCAGATCCAATGTTTTTTCGAAAAGGGGCACATCTAACCAAGCTCATCACCTTGTGGAAGCCCGATCGTGCTTGTGTAAAATAAAGACGAGGCCTGGCGACTCTGCATTGATTATTGGGCCCTAAATAAAATCATAGTCAAGCACTAGTACCCAATTCCATAAATTGACGATCTCCTTCACCAGCTCAAGGGGGCCAAATACTTCAGTAAGATTGATCTGGCGTTCGGCTACCACCAGGTCCCAATATAACAGACTGATGTATGGAAGACCACCTTCAAGTCCAAAGAAGGTATTTTTGAATGGTTTTTCATGCCCTTCATCTTGACAAATTCCCAAGCAACTTTCATGAGGATGATGGATGATATGTTGTGGCCTTTCACTAATTATTTTGTGGTGGTGTATCTGGATGACATCCTCATCTTTAGCAAGAGTTGGGCAGAACACCTGCAGCATATTCAGCAGGTTTTGCACACTCTTCAACAACACAAGATATATGCAAATTTGTAAAAATGATCCTTTGGAATGAATAGGGTCCAGTACCTAGGATACATTGTTGATGAGCATTGGGTGCATGTCAATCCAACAAATATCTAGGTCATTTGTGATTGGTCGACGCTGACCACACTCACTGAGATTCGGAGCTTCTTAGGCCTTTCCAATTTCTATCGCAGGTTCATGTTGGGATTCTCCCACATTATATTGGCCCTTAGCCAAGTGACCAAGGGTGGAGGAAAGGAAAATTTTGTGTGGGTTCAGTCACAATAGAAAGCGCTTGATGATTTTAAACAACGCTTGTGTTCATCCTTGGTGCTCTCATTACCCAACTTACAACAGAATTTTGAGATTGAGACAGATGATTCAGACTATGCTTTGGGCATATTTCTCACTTAGCATGGACATATCGTATCCTATCATAGTGAGACACTATCATATACTGTCTGTAAGTACCCCACTTATGACAAATAAATGTACTCCATTGTACAATCTCACTTCCAGTGGAGGCATTGAATTCTCATGAAGTAGACAGTCATCCACACTGATCATAAGCCTCTACAATTCATGTAGACACAAGGAAAATTGTAGAATGATCGCCATCAGAAGTTATCCACATACTTGTAGCAGTTCCATCTCAACATCAAGTATAATATAGGGAGCACCAACTGCATTGCTAACTGCCTCATTCAACCTCCATATGTTGCATTAACCATGGTGCTACACTCTTGCAGACATGAGACCTCTCAGTGGCCCCAACTATATGAGAGTGATCCTAACTTCACCATTACCTACCATGTGTTGGGAACAAACACAGTTGTCACTGATTTCCATCTTCAGGATGGGTTGTTGTGCCATCTATGTGTCCCATAAAGCGAGCGAGTGATTTGGGAATCTCACTACAGTCGGGTGGTAGGACACTTGGTCGTAGAAACTACAGTGGAAGTGTTGCAATAACATTTCTATTGGTAAAAGCATCGACAGTATCTCATCAAGTATATCAGGTCTACAATGACTTGCACCATTTCCAAATTGACCACTAAGAAAAAAGGCATGTACACTCCTCTTCCTACTCCCGACAGGCCCTAAGAATCCATCTCAATGGACTACATGTGAGAAATTCCTTCAACCAAGCAGGGAAATGATTGTGTTTTTGTGGTGGTTGATCGATTTTCCAAGATGGAAATTATGGCCTCCTACAAGAAAGGAAAAACAACAGAGGCCACTGCCAATATATTCTTCGACCGAGTGTGGGTACATTTTGGGATACCAAAAAATATCATCTCATATCGAGATAGTCAGTTCCTCAGCACATTCTGTTCGATCCTTTGGTCATGGATAGACACCAAGCTCACCAAATCCACGACCTTTCACCCCCAAACGGATGGCCAAACTGAGGTCGTCAAAAAGATGATTTTACACATCTTGCGCATGTACAATTCCAAGAATCCACGCACATGGGAAGAGAGTCTTACCTATGTTCAACATAGTTACAACAGAGCCATACATTGCTCAACTGACCACAACCCATTTCAGGTGGGGTTGTGATTTCAACCACTGGGTCCCATGGATGTTTCACTACCCCTTGCATACACATAGGTATAATCGTCCCATGCTGAAACCAAAGTCGACAAAGCCACCCAATTCATTGAACGAATCATTCACATCCTCCAACAGGTTCAGGATATTTTTCAAAATTCCAACACCAAGTAAAACCAGCGGCATGATGAACATCGGGTGCCACACAAGTTTCAGGTGGGAGATAAAGTTTGGTTGAATTTTTAGAAAGAACACCTTATAGGATCCCGTCGGAAGCTTCGCCCACTCTGATATGGACCTTACACCATCACCAAGGCTGTGGGTGATAAATATTTTGAGCTCAACATTCCCCTCTTCATTGGATTAAACCCAATCTTTAATGTGGACCTCCTTCAGCCATACTTTCCACCATTATTGAACAACTCAGAGATAGCATAACAGTTGACATTGACCAAGCTCAACCATAACTACATGGAACATGCATCCACTGAACATATCATGGACACACAGGTCAAGGGTACTCGCCAACAGAAGCTTCAATTTTATCGTGTTGTCAAAGTGTGGCAACTCCTACACCAAGACAAGTGGATCACCTGAGGCCAAATTCAATAGAAATTTCTTTATCTTACGGGGGAACTCAATGCAATGGAGACCATTGATTCCTAAGGGGGGAGGATTGATCCAGGTGGATATCGGTGGCCACCCATCTCTTCCAAATATCTCACATACAATTTTCATCTTGGCAGTTTCTTTCTAGCTTTTCGAGGCCTAGCTTTCCAGAGCCATTTTTAGGCCAATCAAAGTCACACTATAGATAGAGTCAGAGTGTGATAGAATAATGTGTATTCCTTGGATATGAATTTTCAACGGGATACCGTGCACCTAAAACAGAGATTATATGACAAAGTTATGACCCGAGGAAGTTGATGTACCAACTTACCCCTTCGGGGCCCACATGACTTTTGGTGCTTCATCTCCTAGGGTCAAGTTTTTGGATGTCTAGGGTTTTTTTATTACTTATTGATTCTATAAAGGGATGGACACCTCATTGGAATGTGCTCAGACAAATGCACATAGCCACCACATCTCTTGTAAGATATTAGCTACCAACATTCGAGCAAGATTGTTTCATTCTGCATTTTACAGTTTCAACATATTTCTTTATTGAATAGAAGTTAAGTTTCAATGTATCTATGTTATTTTTCTTTGGATATATGTGTTAATGTTATAGTTTTATGTTCCATTTCATTCCACTCATAAATCTATATTAGTGGTATCAGAGTGGTATGCTCTTCATTTGTTTCTCTGTGCATGTCCCTAATGAGGTCAAGGTATAAGCAGTTGGGACTTGAACCAGTTGAGCCTTTGCAAGATTGGCCTCACTGAACCCAACGGCCACCCATGGGGGAATAAAAGAGAGACGATGGGGCAGAATATCCCTTTAAACATTTTCTCTAGGAATCCCTCTCATGACAGAGGAACGACATGATGGATAATTTTGCACAAATCCTTCGACGGCTTCCAATAGGTGACACATATTCCTCGAGCGGGGGCACCTCCCCCTTCAAGGTACATATCAATTTTTATATTCCTATATTTGAAGGTAAAATAGATGAAGATGTTATAGACAAATGGTTAAATCTTCTAGAAGGGTATTTTTTTGTCCATACCTTTTCCGATAGAGAAAATATTATATTTGTGCTCCTTAAGGTCGTCTCCCATGGTAAAGATTGGTGGGATACTTTCTGTGAGAAAAAGGAAACAAAGGGATCTACATTATTTGTAGTCACACCCACTTGGGGTTATTTTAGGGATGTTACTAGCGAACAATACGACCCTTTTGGAAGTTGTGATGACTTATATACAAGATGGACCACATTGCAGCAAGAAAGGGACCAAATAGTGTCAGAGCTCACCAATGTCTTCCATTCCTTGTGCACCAAGATGGGTATCAAAGACTCTGAGATACATCTAGTGCTCAAGTACTATAGAGGTTTTCATAGATACATCCAAACAAAAATTGATTTTTTGGACATCTCATACTTGGGCACGACCTATCAATATGTTGTCAAAATCGAGCAGAAGCATAAACAAAATATGCGGGAGTTTGGGTCTGTGAACCCCTCACAACAGAAGAAAGGAAAAGGTGGGCCTAACCTACATAACAAAGGGAAGAGTAAGTATGGACAGCCTCAGGACAACCATTCTAAACTACAAACAAATGAGGGAAATGGGAAGACAAAGAAATGCATTGGGAAGTTGTGTGAGTTCCATAAGAGCCCTTGGCATAACACCATTGAATGTCGTTCAAAGAAGTCATTGGTGGCCGAGGTGAAAGCCTATAAATTAGATGTGGGCTTTGACTCTGAGTCAAAACCAGAAAAAGGGAGTCGGATCATTGAAGAAAAACCCAGTTCCACCGTTTCTACCACCAACGTCCATCCCGGTGAACCTAATGAACCAGAGGAAGGTGAGAGCATCTTTCATTCACAAATGTGGGTGAGGGGTACTCCGCTACACTTCATTGTTGATAGAAGTATCTATAAGAACCTCATCTCAACAAAGGTCATCAGGTTATTACCTCTGCCAACAACACCACATCCACAGTCATACACCATCGGTTGGCTCCACCAAGGGAGTGATCTCCACATCAACCAATAGTGTCGCCTGCCCTAAGGAAACAATCCCTTCAAAGATGAGGTATTGTGTAATGCTACCCCACTTGAAGTTTTTGATTTTATTTTGGGCCAACCTTATTTATGAAAATGTCATGTTGTGTATGAGTCTAGGCCTCATAGTGTTATTGTTGCATTGGAGTGTTATTGTTGCATTGGACAGGAAATTGTACAGGATACCCGAGGTAGTTCCACCTACTTCCATTTATTTTATCACTTCTAGACAATGTAGGAAGGTCATCTATCATACCAGAAAGTTTTTTTTATTCATGATTCATGCTCAAAATGAGTGGAAGGTTGTAGCCACATCCATGGACTCCGTGGAAGGTCTCTCCACGCAACAGAAGCAAGTGGATAATTTCATGGAAGAAGACAAAGACATATTATCCTTACCCACTGGGGTACCTCTGCACTATCAAGTCAAGCACTCAATTGATCTTACCCCTGGTGCACCACTACCCTATGGGCCAGTCTATCCTTGATCTCTGTCAAAAAATGAGGAAATCAAACACTAGATCCAAGAGCTGCACGAAAAGGGGAAAATATGACCAATATCATCACCTTGTGGAAGCCCAATCATGCTTGTCGAGAAGAGAGACGGGACCTGGCGAATCTACATTGATTACCAGGCTCTAAATAAAATCACAGTCAGGAAACGGTACCCAATTCCCTGAATTGACGATATCCTTGACCAACTCAAGGGGGGAAAATACTTCAGTAAGATTGATCTAAATTCTGGCTACCATTGGTTCCCAATAGAGCAGACCGATGTATGGAATATTTCCTTCAACTCTAAGGAAGGTCTTTTTGAATGGTTTTTCATGCCCTTCAGCTTGACAAATGCCCCAACAACTTTCATGAGAATGATGGAAGATATTTTGTGACCTTTCACCAATTATTTTGTAGTGGTATATTTGGATGACATATTCATCTCCAGTAAGAGTTGGGAGGAACACTTGCAGCATATTCAACAGGTTCTGCACACTCTGCGACAACACAATCTATATGCAAATTTGGAAAAATACTCCTTAGGCATTAACAGGGTCTAGTACTTGTTATAAAAATAGGATCGCAGAGAAATTAAATAAAACAAATGTAGAAATAAAACACAGAAGATACACAATACAATAGAGACATAGATATACGTGGTTCACCTAGTGTGGGCTACATACACTAGATAAATTTCTAGGTCCTTCCTTTATTATTATTCAGCAAATGAAGGGATACAACCTACAACACACCCGCTATAACTTCCTCTTCTTTCTCTCACAGTATCCCCATTCAGAATACAATATTTGCAATGATACATAGCCGCAATACATTTCCCTCATAAAATAGGATTTCCTTCTAGGGAAAAAAACCCTAACATAACTTCTACTGTCATATCTATGACCTTATAATGAACGGTCTAGATTTACTATGAAATTACAATATACATTTACAAGGAAAATTTTCCTTCGGGGACCCACTTTCCCCCGGACCCCCTAGCCAAGGGGATAGCCCCCCCGAACTCCGCAGGGGGGGGTAAACCTCCCTTTTCACTCCCCCACGTGGATGATTGTACATTCTTCTGGGGCGTAAAGTCTTCATGGGGTATAATCACGCCTGAAAACAAAGACCTTTGAATCAAGAAGATAATCAGGCTCCATAACCAACAATATCCCACTTGGAGAATGATCTCAACAAATCCATCGTCGTTGTATATGCTGGACTATGATCCTTATTGGACCTGGAAAATTTCTCATCTTCACCTTCATGCTTGAATACCAACTGAAACTGAGTAGGAACTCAGTTTCTTCCTGGTTACTCCCTTTGTTAACATGTCTACAAGATTCTGGCTAGTGTGTATCTTTTCCAAATTCATATATCCATCTTCTAAGATGGATTGTATGAAATGGTACTTGAGTTGTATATGATTAGTCTTCGAATGGAAGGTTGAGTTCTTTGCAATATTAATGGCACTCTCACTGTCACAGTACAACCTTCTATTCTCATGTTTCTTTCCTAATTCCTCCATAAACCTATGTAACCAAATCATTTCTTTACTAGCCTTTGTAGTAGCAACATACTATGCTTCTATTGTTGAGAGTGCAACAACATTTTGCAGTTTCAAAATCCAACTTATTGTTATTCCACCTACAGTAAAAACATACCCTGTGGTGCTCATCCTGCTATCTTTATCACCTGCCATATGTGAATCAATGTATCCCTGTAGAATAGTGTTTGAACCTCCAAAACATAATGCATGAATAGCAGTACCTCTCAAATACCTAAGAATCCACTTTACTACCTCCCAATGTTCTTTACCTGGATTGTTCATATACCTTCTCACAACTCCCATTGCGTGTGCAATATCTGGTCTTGTGTAAACCATCTATACATCAAGATGCCAACAGTTGATGAATAAGGGACCCTGGACATGTATTCTATCTCCTCATATGTCTTGGGACACATTTCCTTAGTTAATTAAAATGGTTGGCCAAAGGTGTACTAATTGGTTTTTCATTTTGCATTCTAAACCTCTCTAACACCTTCTCTATGTACTCACTCTGAGACAATGTCAATTTGCGATTTTTCTTGTCTCTTGTTATTCACATACCAAGGATTTTCTTTGTAGCACCCAAATCCTGCATTGCAAATGAATTAGCTAATTTATTCTTGAGCACATTTATATCCTGCATATTATACCCTACAACAAGCATGTCATCTACATGCAATAGCAAGATAATATAGCTTCCATTTTCTAGCCTTTTAAAATAAACACAATGATCAAAATGACATCTACTATAACCTTGTTTTGTCATAAACCTGTCAAAATTCAAATAAAATTGCCTTGGAGCTTGATTTAGTCCATACAAGCTCTTCTTCAACCTGCATACCAAATTATCCTTCCCTTTGACCTCATACCCTTGTGGCTACTACATATAAATCTCTTCCTCCAAATCCACATGGAGAAAAGTTGTTTTTACATCTAACTATTCAAGATGCAAATCTTCTACTGCCACAAGACTTAAAATAGTCCTAATTGAGGTCATTTTAATAACAGGAGAAAATATTTCATCAAATTCTATACCTTTCTTTTATGCAAACCCCTTAACAACAAGTCTATCCTTATACCTCTTTTTTCCTCCATCTTCTTCCTTTAACTTGTAAACCCATTTATTCTACAATGATCTTTTTCCTGCAAGCAACTGAACTAAGTCCCACGTCTGGTTATTTACCAAGGAATCCATTTCCTCTTTCATGCCTTGCTCTCACTTCTTTTTGGTGTCTACCTGCATTGCCTCTTCATAACATTCTGGTTCACCATAATCAGTCAACAATAAATAATACAATGAAGGAGAGTATCGTTTAGGGGGTCTACTTAACCTGGTAGATATTCTAACAACACTTGTAGGATTTTGAGGTACATGTTGCTCCTATTGTTGTACATTTTGATTTTATGGTACCTTTGGAGTTTATTTTTCAGTAATCTTACCAAGCACTGTGTATTCTGGTTTTTTTTTCTTATATATTTCCCTACAACTAATCTTTTTACATGATATTCTCATTGAATATGACATCTCTACTCCTAATGATTTTGTGATTTTCATAATCCCATAAGAGATAACCAAATCATTAACATTGTATCCAATAAATGTACACTTCTTGGATTTTGCCTCAAGATTTGTTCTATTTCTTTATCAATATGGACAAATGCTTCACAACCAAAAGTCTTCAAAAAAGAATAGTTTACCCTTTTACTTGTCCATGCCTCCTCTATAATTCCACCATACAAAGAGCTTGAAGGTCCTATGTTTATTAAGTCAACAACATTATCTACAACATCTACCCAAAACTGTAAGGGAAAACCAGCATGCAATCTCATACTCCTTGCACGCTCCATGATTGTCATGTTCATCCTTTCTGACACACCATTTTCTTGTGGTGTTCCTGGAACTGTCTTCTCTCTACAAATCCCATGGTATGAATAGTAATCATCAAACTCCTTGCTGCAATATTCACCTCCATTGTCTGATCTGAGACACTTCAACATTTTTCTTGTCTCATTCTCAACCAAAGCTCTCCATTTCTTAAAAGTATCAAAAACATCAGATTTTTGTCGAATGCAATAAACCCAAGTTTTTCTAGTTGCATCATCAATAAAAGTAAGATAATAATGAGAGCCACCAAGAGATGATACCTGAGTTGGTCC
>ML870255.1:10127-30331 GCA_009831015.1 Picea engelmannii | reverse complement strand
AAAGGATGTCTCTTCAAAACCATTTTAACGAGTGTGACAAAGACAAGATCACTCGACTATATTTTCAATTTTAAGGAGTCTGAAAAGAGCTTAACTATGGACACACCACCTTTTTCCTAGGTTAGTCCCCTGAGCCCGAAAAAGTATAAATCATAACTTAGGAGAAATCTCCTGGCAAGACATGTCTCCCGAGGCGTACCTTTTTCCTAGGTAATCTATTGGTCGGAAAAAGGGTTAAACTTATGCTAAATGGATATTCCTTTTGTACCAATTAATAAGTGTGAAAGGAACAAGGTCACTCAACGATAGTTTCTTGTTTAGGGAGTCTAAAAAGGGCTTAAAGAAGACTCCAAGGGGTTTCCTTTTTTGTAAATAATATCCAAGGCCCGAAAAAGAGATAAATTAAAACCAGGGAGAATGGCCCTTTTTCGCAAATTTAGTCCCTCGGGTCCGAAAAAAGGGTTAAACTTACACCTGAGAATACTCTACTAGTGAATCATATCTCCTAGGGTGTACCTTTTTCGTAAAATTATCCATCCATACCGAAAAAGGGGTAAACTATCACTGGATAGATGTGCCTTCAAATTTCAATTTGATGAGCGTGAAGGGAAACAAGATCGCTCGACAATCTTTTCAATTTTACAGAGTCTGAAAAGGGCTTAAAGAAGACTCCAAGGGGGATCCTTTTCTTAAGTAATCTGAACGAGGTTGAAAAGGATAAATAAATTCTCGTTAGATGTTTCTTTCAAAGTTTAAGTGAGCTTGAAAGAAGACAAACCATGCTCTAGGGGAGTCCCATGGGTATAAGCCAGAAAAAGAATGAAGAAGAAGGATGAGGCTTCAACAAAAAGTCATGGAGGGACTAAACAAGACTCCTGTGCCTATGAAGTACTTTGGCATGGGCATCAAATGGAAAACAAGGCTCTTACTAGGATTCCCATGGAAGGAAGGCTTTACCACATAAAGTACGAAACACTTATCAACAAAGAAGGTTAGTGTCGCAATTCAATGGGGTTGATCCTAAGGCGAAAAGAAGAAGGAAACGGATAATGAAAAATTACAAGTAGGGAAAAAATCTAAACTATATGCCAGTTTCAAGGTCAATACCTGTCAGAACAAATCGATATGATGAACAAATGTCAAAGAAAAATGTCTCCAAGATCCTGCATATAAGGCCAATAACACTCATCCAGAAGTTAATAAATACAATATAGATAGAAAATTTGGAAAATAAGAGGTGCCATTGAATACAAAAATTGAAAATAACAAACCTAGACTGTACAATATGGTACAAGGAACCGCACAACCTTATGTCTCATGCATAATATTGGTTCAAGTAGAGCCCATTGCTAGGCGCTGACCATGATTCTCTTCGATAGTCAACCTGGAAAGTCTCCCAAAAGGAAATAAAACACAAACCACAACGTAATTATTCCCACAATATACAATCTGTAGTCATGGCTTCAAGGATAGCCTCATCCAAAGGAAACTCAAAATCTGAGAAATAACACAAACGAGGAGGATCGACAGTCCCAAAGAGAAAAGAAAATTGACCATATTCCATATGATGATGGAGGTTCTAGTCATGGTTGGAAGAGTCTATCAATGAAGAATTACAAGCATAAAGGCTTGAGGATCTACAAATAATGAGATTAGACTAAAAAAAAAACTCAAAATCACTTGGACCAAGAGGGGGAAGCAAAGGCTCTCAGTCCCCCATTGGATAAACCAACGGATCAATTGTTGAGACCAAGTCTCGAGAAGGAAAACATGAGTGAACAAGTTCCTGCTTAGGAGCAATTGAACAATTTCTTGGCGGGGTAGAGTCAACATGAAAACTAGGAACGTATAAAGGGGCATCCTAAAATAAAATTGAATTAGTATGGTGATTATCATATGCCAACTAGTCGATAGTGATAATGCTTCCATTGTGATGGAAATACATCACCCGAAAGAGAGTAGACACCATAGTGTTCATAGCATATACATAATCACACCCGAGAATCATATTGATATCTAATGGGCCTTGCATCACTATAACATTGACAAGGAAAGTCTTCCCACCTAACGAGATAGGAAACTGAGGAAGAATCCCCAAATATTCACTAGGACGTCTGTCAAACTCCAACAGCTCATGCAATGCAGACAAAATATTGAGAGAACCCAAATCTTTCCAATCCAAGGAGGATAAAATACTTGTGTAGGCTCCTTCATATACAATACATCAGTAAATGTTTTTTTGAATTAACTTCAAACTTTATTTGAAAGGGTGAAAAAGAAGGAAGATGAGGCTCAACAAGGTCATTCCAATCAAAGGAAACCATCCTAGGTCTTGGAGGGGGTGTGCTCGAAGTGAGCAAAATGCCCCCTTGTTCTGAAAGTACTAAACTGGAAATGATAAAACATAGTCAATAGACACATCACTCCCCATAAGAAGAGTGGGATCAGCCAAATATTGCATCAACATTACCACTTTGGTAGAATTGACACTCTCCAAGAGAAGAGTGGTATCAACCGAATATTGCATCGGTGTGACCACTTTGGTAGACAAAACACTCTCCAAGAGAAGAGTGGGATTGGTCGAAGATTGTCAACCACTGGTTAAAAATGTTGTGAGACAACATGGTCTAAAGGTGCATCACCCCCCAAAAGAAGAGTGGGATCGGTTGAAGATTGCATTGGAATGACCACTTAATCAACCAAAGGATGAAAATATTGTGGGGAAATCGAAGAAGACTTAGAATTAGAAGAGCTTGCAGTCATGGACCACAATCTTCGTGCCTCTAGAATGCTAGGGAACAGATGAGTAAGGTGATCACCCTTGCAAATCTTACCAGGGAACCTAGTCTTATGTCTTATTCGTCTAGGTTTCTCAATAGAGTCAATGCCGCCAGCATGACTACAAGTGGTTGGTTGCTTTTCCTCAACATGACTCGCAGAGGTTGTTGAAAACTCTCCAACATGACTAGCAGAGGTTGGTTGTTGAACTCTAGTATGACTCGCATGGACTAGGTTCGTGCCCCCATCATGAATTGCAGTGGTTAGTTTTACACCTCCAACATGATTTAAATAGGTTGGTGATTAGTCGATAACATGACTCACAAAGGCTACAAACCTATCACCAGTATGACTAGCAATGACTGGACTTTTCCCCCCAACATGACTTGTAGAGGTTGGGTTCTTTCCCCCGGCATGACTTGCAAAGATTGAGTGTTGGTCATCAACATGACTTGCAGAGGTTGATGATCTATCTCAAATATGACTCATAGAGGTTGGTGATTTCTTCTTCTTATTGAGGTCTCCTTGTATGCATGTGAATGAGTCTCCAAATAAATACATTTTCCTTCAATAGTGATTTCCAACTTCATTATTTTTTACAAGTATGTACTATGAGAATTTGTTTGTGTCTTGGATATTGTTGAACTAAGAAACAACATCAAAATATGGCTCTGGTGGAATATAATTCTACGGCTATTCCAAAGTGATCAAACATGATAAATATTTTTTGACACATTATAGACTTGGTATAGTTCTACACACTAAAATGTTTCCAATGGTGCAAAAATCACCTCAATCAAAGTTTGTATGTGAAATTGATGCCTTCCACAAATTGACCTAACCTATTGACCACCATGGTACTAAGTGGATGTCACCTTGGCCCCTGTTACTCACACATGTGGGGATAATCATGTGTGGACTTTAAATAATATTCTAAAGGGTTCAAAACCCTAACATTAAGTGAGATTTGAGGCATGCAAAAAACCTAACAATAACCCTAACCTTAGACGACTATCAAGTTATGTTAAATACTAAACCACTAGGAAAGGAAGGGGTTCCATTCTCTTGGTATTATTATTGTTCCATGGTTTATCAAAGCATCTAGTAGTGGGATATTGAATCATAACAAAGGAGGTAAAATATTATGTAGTAGCCATTCAGTTCGCAATGACCATGAACACTCCATAGTGAGTGTCTCTTTCTTTGTACTTGCATTTCATAACTGAGAAAAAAGAGAGCATAGCATAGGCCTCACCTTATAACTGGGTGTTCTCCTATATTAGGTTTTCTAAGTCACATCTTGTGTTTATTTGTGTGGATAGTAAATTCATTTGATTATTTATTTCATTTTGATTTAAGTTATTTCCAAAATTTTGAGCATTGTGCTAGTAATATTAAATTTAAAATATAAATTAATAAAATACATAATAAAATATTTAAAAATACTCTAAGATGTATTCTCATGAACATTTCCAATACAATACGCACAGAAGTTTACAAATCAAAAAGTTTATAACTAATTTCATCAACTAATCACATTACAAGAACTTTGATAACAATAAGTTAGTTTTTTTTATTTAGTTTCATTATGTATAATATTTTTAACATAATTAAACCCTTTGATTTAATTAAAAAATTAATCATTTTTTTTTTCGTCTACTAAGGATATTGAATTTTTATTGACTTCAAAAGTAATACCTGTAGTAACAATGTAGTAAAGGATTATAACTAATTCCATCAACTAAACACGTTAAAAGAAATGTGATAATGACAAGTTAGTGCTTTTCTAGAGCATTATTATGTATAATATTTTTAGATAATTAAATCCCTTTGATTTAATGAGAATAATTTTGTTTTTCTACATTGAGGATATTGATTTTTTTTTTCCTTTGGAATAACTTTTAGGGAAACTCATCAGGAACTTCTCATTTCGAGGATGGCATTCGGGGTAAACCAGATTTTGTAGAAAGTTAAGGATTTTTCGATAGCGTGTTCATTTAAGAGCTCAACATATTACTTGCGGGAATTGAACCTAGGTGGGGGGAAGACACTCGAGGGCGTCTTTAATTGTCTACTCAATCGCCTAGACGTGGTTGTTTCTCCATAATTAATAATCATTAAAAACTGCTCCTCAACACAAACCACTCGAACTAAACCAAATTAACATTAAATTGTTATTAACTTAAATATTAAGATTTTTCATAACAATATAGATTTCATAATTAATTTCATTAACAAATTGATTTAAAATAAATTTGATAGTCACAAGTTAAGTTCAACATTGAACAAAAAATTTGATGATGACAAGTTAAGTTTAGATACACTATAAACACAGAAAACACATACACAACAATCAAATAGTATCACTTAAATTCTTAAGAAAGACATAATTGTTATAAAAAAAAATTAAACTAAGATGAGAAGATATACATTAGAAGTGCGTTATTTTGATGGTAAAAGGTACTAAAAAAAATTAATTTCAAAATTTTTATTTGGAGAAAGAGAGTGTCCCCTCCAAAAATTGTATTTTTTCTTGAGCATAACTCCATGATATTTTTTCGATCTCTAACACTTTTATTACTATGTTCATAAATTCCATTTTTGATCAACCTATATTTTGACTACATCTTCCAA
This sequence comes from Picea engelmannii, assembly GCA_009831015.1. Lineage (NCBI taxonomy): Eukaryota > Viridiplantae > Streptophyta > Pinopsida > Pinales > Pinaceae > Picea > Picea engelmannii. Next base: position 24,919 of record ML870255.1, on the reverse strand, counting down.
CTTGTCTTAAATTATGTAGAAACCCAAATATATTTGCCTATATGTATCAAAACCATACACAAATATTTTTGTGCATCATTTAATTTAAAAAAAAAAAAAAATCATCTCTTATTAGAGTTTAGGTTTTGAAAGGTTTCATCTTCTAAGGTGGAGAACATTGGTTTGAAATTTCCTTCTCAGATATGGTTCATCAATGAGATTTTTAATGAAAACAGTTGATTGTCTTTTTTGTTACTCTATTTATAATATTACAAATACTAAAAATTTGGGGAAAAAATAAAGATATAGTTCATAATAAGTAAAAAATATCAATCTAAAAAAGGAAAAAAAATTAAATTTCAAAGCATGTTACTATGAATTAATAAAATGAAACATATGTATTAGAAATAATTATTCAAACTGTATTTAGTAATTATACAAATTTTGTGGCAACAGTGAGCTACAATTGAAATTCTATCTGCAACCTGCATCTTTTGAACTTTGAATTTTCCCCTGTTCTCTTTGATGGCAGCCACTGCTGGAGGTGGCACTACCCCCTCTTTTAGGAATTTCATGGCTAGCAGCAACCACACTTCTACGCGCCAAAATTCAAACCTTACTAAATCAGGATCTGACCCAACACAATTGAAGACAAAGCCAAATGATGATTCACCAAGCCCAATGGAGGAGGAACATAAGACAGCTCCTAATCCTTCACTCCCAGTGGTGACACAGTAGGATCATAACTCGGCGAATTTGATAAAAGGCTAGTCCTCTACCTGCATTCCCCAAACCAATTAAATTATGCATTATGAGATCCAACTCCCAACAATGGCACATAACATCCAATATATGAAAGATCATGCCCTGATATGCAAATTCATGGGATTATGGCCCTCAGAAAAGGCCCTTCTCTGGTGGATTAAATCTATATGGAATCCAAAAGGAGATGTAGATATGAATTTGATATCTAAAGGTTTCTTCACCACTATATTAAATTTGAAAGAGGATAGAGAAATAATATTTTAGAATGACCCTTATTTCTTCAATTCATCAGGTCTTTACTTAAGAATTTGGAAACAAAACTTCATTTCAGAGAAAGATTACTTCACTACAGCTTTGGTATGGATCCAACTGTACTCCCTTCCGCAAGAATATTGGCATCTTGAGATCTTAGAGGGAATTGGAAATACGTTTGTCTCCTTCGTCAGAATAGAAGATGCTACCCAACAAGGAAGATACACCTCATATGCCAGGATATGTTTTTATCTTGATGTTTCAAAAATTTTACCTGCCTCAATCAGCCTCTGATATAGGGGTACATAGTGGATCCAAACTATTGATTACAAACACATTCCTTTCCATTTTCATAAGTGTCATTCCCAAGGCCACCTCTTTATGGATTCCCCCTTAAATAAGAATGTGGACCAACCAAAATCCCACCAATAAAATGATGCATAAGGTTTCGAAAAGGTCGCAATGAAAAGAAAGATCTGCATAAAGACAACACCCCATCCTAACCCCAAGGGCCCCAAAACCAACAACAATTTCGAACAACTCTCTAAAATTGAAGAACAAAGTCGAGCCTAGTTGGAGACCCATCATTTGCCTTCGAAACAAACCCAGATCCACCCTTCAGCTCCGAAACCTAATAGCCAGGGGGGCACAAACCCAAATCTGCATCAAGAAATCCCAATAATCAAATATCAAGACGAAGAAATGAAGAATATAGAGGAAAGAAAAATATATTAGGACGATATTGATGAGATGGAATTAGAAGGACTGGACCTTCAAAGCATAGCGGTCGCATGCGCAAGACAAGAAGTCCACTCCATCCCAGAAAATCAAATCTATCTCTTGAAATCAACTCTCCTCAAGTCAAAACACAAGGACAGAGAAGAAACTACTCTGAAAGGTAAGCACCCAATTTCTTATTCTCTATGCATTAAAAATATTGTAGCCAGGGAAGCAATCAAAATAACTAAAGAAGATAAAAAAAAGAGGATGCCCTTCTAATAAACAACTATTACAAGAACTAGGTGAACTCTTAGTCAATTTGGGAAAAATAAAGAGCATGGTGGAGAATTTATCATCCCAACCTCCTCATTCTCAATGAAAGTCATCTCATGGAATGTAAGAGGCCTCAATGGCCCAAGCAAACACAAATCCCTTAAAACTATTTTTTTTAAAGAAAATCCAGCAATAATGATGATTCAAGAAACTAAATGCATGTCATATGTCCTGGAAAAGATAGATTCAAAGTGTTGGAGAGGATTCCATTTGGAAACAATTGATGTTACAGGAGCCTTAGGGGGTTTGGCCATCCTTTGGCACCCATATTTCATCCTCCTTAACTAATTCTTTGCTACCCGCCACTCCCTCTCAACAACTTTCCAATTAGTAGGGTCAGAACAATTAGATGTCGTTTCCAATGTATATGGCCCTAAAATTCTTCAAGATAAGTTAGCCTTTCATTTTCATTCAAAATATTACTCCTCTGACCTTCCATAAACCATGGTTTTTGGGGGGTATTTTAACATAATTTCTTCACTCTTGGAAAAAAAAGGGGGGGATCAATCGACTAGAGCAAGACTTGGAGAGGTTTAAAGAAACAATATAAGTCTTGCATTTCGTGGATTGAGAAACCAATAATGGAAATTTTACATGGAACAATCATAGGAGAGGCTCACAGAAAATATCCTCTTGCTTGGATCGTTTCTTGGTTTATGAATCCCTACTCCATATTAATTATGCTATAGAAACTTCTATCATTCCCTTCCAGGGTTCGTATCACTGCCCAGTGAGCATTTCCATAGACATCCAAGCCAGTCCCAAGAAACTCCCCTTCCATTTTGAATATTTATGGCTAAACAAACACTCCTTCCAGGAAAAGTTTGATAATTGGTAGAAATCAATAGCTATCCAATCAGGCTCCCCAATGTATCGTTTGCAGCAATGCCTGAAAAATTTAAAACCACAAATCAAAAAATGGAACAAGGAAGAGTTCAACAACATTTTCTCATCTAAATTTTTTTTGATGGAAAATATGAAACAAATGCAACAAAGGATGATTGATCCAAGTGGATATCGGTGGCCACCCACCTCTTCCAAATGTCTCACATATAGTTTTCCAACGGGCTATAGTGCGCCTAAAATGGATATCATATGCAAAAGTTATGACCCTGGGAAGTTGATGTACCAACTTACCCCTTCAGGGCCCACATGACTTTTGGCACTTCATCTCCTAGGGTTAGGTTTTTGTATGTCTAGGGATTTCTTATTACTTCTTGATGCTAAAAAGGGATGGAGGCCTCATTGTAATGTTCTCATACAAATGCATGTATCTGTCACATCTCTTCTCAGATATTAGCTACCACCATTTGAGAAAGATTGTTTCATTCTGTGTTTTACAGTTTTAGCAGATTTCTTTGTTGAATAGAAATTAAGTTTCACTTTATCTTTGTTATTGTCATCTGTATATCTTTGTTAATGTTATAAATTTGTTTTTCATTTCATTTTTCTCATAAATTTGGATCAGTGTTATCAGAGCAGTCTTCTCTTCATTTGTTTCTTTGTGCATGTCCCCAACAAGGTCAGGGTATAAGAAGTTGCGACTCGAACCAATTGAGCCCTTGCAAGATCGGCCTCTCCGAACCCTATGGTTTCCCATGGAGGAAGAAAACAGAGACGTTGGGGTAGGATATATCTTTAAACTATTTCTTGAGGAATCCCTCTTACGACTGAGGAATGAGATGATGGATAATTTTGCACAAATCCTTAGACGAATACCAAAAGGTGACGCATCTTCCTCAAGTGGAGGCACCACCCCCTTCAAGGTACAGATCAATTTTGATATTCCTATATTTGAAGGTCAAATATATGCGTATGTTGTAGACAAATGGTTAAACCTTCTAGAAAGGTATTTTTTATTGAATAGAAGTTAAGTTTCATTGTATCTATGTTATTGTTCTATGTATATATTTGTTAATGTTATAGATTTGTGTTTCATTTCATTTTTCTCATAAATTTGGATCAGTGGTAACAGAGCGGTCTTATGTTCATTTGTTTCTCTGTGCATGTCCCCAATAAGGTCAGTGTATAAGCAGTTGGGACTCGAACCAATTGATACTTTGCAAGACCGGCCTCCCAAAACCCTACGGCCAACCATGGAGGAAGAAAACAGAGATGATGGGGCAGGATATCCCTTTAAACTATTGCTTGAGGAATCCCTCTTACGACTGAGGAATTAGATGACGGATAATTTTGCAAAAATACTTAGAAGAATACCAAAAGGCAACGCATCTTCCTTGAGCAGAGGCACCGCCCCCTTAAAGGTACAGATCAATTTTGATATTCCTATATTTGAAGGTCAAATAGATGCGTATGTTGTAGACAAATGGTTAAACCTTCTAGAAAGTTATTTTTTTGTCTATAATTTTTTCAATAGAGAAACAATTACATTTGCGCTCCTTAAGGTTATCCCCCATGTCAAATATTGGTGGGAGAGTTTCTGTGAGCAAAAGGAAACAAAGGGATCTACATTATTTGTAGTCACACCCACTTGGGGTTCTTTCAGGGATGATATTAAGAAACAACACTACCATGTTGGAAGTTATGACAACTTATATACAATATGGACCACAGTGCGGTAGGAAAGGGACCAAATAGTTCCAGAGTTAACCAATGTCTTTCATACCTTGCACATCATGTTGTGTATCAAAGACTTTGAGTGACATCTAGTGCTCAAGTATTGCGACGGTCTGCATAGATACATCGAGAAAGAAATTTAGTTTTTGGACATCTCGTTCTTGGGCACGACCTATCGATATGTCGTCAAAATCGAGCAGAAGATTAAACAAAAGATGTGGAATTTTAGGTCCTATAACCCCTCAAAGCATAAGAATGGAAAAGGAAGCCCCAACCCGTAGAACAAATGGCAGAGAAAGGATGGATAGCCTCAGGAAAACCAATCTAAACCAAAAAAAAGAAGGAGAATGGGAAGACAAATAAAGACACTAGGAAGTGGTGTGAGTTCCATAAGAGACCTTCTCATAACACCATTGAATGCCACTCAAAGCAGTCATTGGTGATCGAGGTGAAAGCCTTTGAATCAGATGTGGGCTCCAACTCTATGTCATAAATAGAAAAGGGGAGATGGATCATTAATGCAGAATCCAGTTCCATCACTGCTACCACCAAGGTCCAGCCCAGTGAACCTGATGAACCAAAGGAATTTGAGCGACTCTTTCATTCACAGATGTGGGTGAGGGGTACTTCATTGCACTTCATCATTGATAGTAGTAGCTATAAGAAGCTCATATCAGCAAATCTCGTCAAGCGGTTGTCACTGTTGACAACACCACACCCACAAATGTACACCATTGGTTGGCTCTGCCAAGGGAGCGATCTCCACGTCAGCCAATAGTGTCACATTCCTTATGGCATCAAGCCTTTCAAAGATGAGGTATTGTGTGATGTCACCCCACTTAAAGTTTGTGATGTTCTTTCGGTCCAACCTTATTTATGGAAATGTCATGTTGTATATGAGTCTAGGCCATGTAGTGTTATTATTACTTTGGATATGAAATTGTATAGAATACCCGAGGTAGTCCCACCTACTTCCATTTCCTTGATCTATGCTAAGAAATGCAAGAAGGTCATCTCTCAAACCGGGGAGTTTGTCTTCTTCGGGATTCATTCTCAAAGTGAGCAGAAGGTTTCAACCACATCCATGGCCTCCACAATAGGTCTCTCCACATAGTAGAAGAATACAAAGACATATGCTTCTCACCCATTGGGGTACCTCTGCACTGGTAGGTCAAGCACTCAATCGATTTGGCCCTGGCGCATTGCTACCAAATGGGTTAGTATATCGTTGCTCTCTATCAGAAAATGAGGAAATCAAGTGCCAGATCCAATGTTTTTTCGAAAAGGGGCACATCTAACCAAGCTCATCACCTTGTGGAAGCCCGATCGTGCTTGTGTAAAATAAAGACGAGGCCTGGCGACTCTGCATTGATTATTGGGCCCTAAATAAAATCATAGTCAAGCACTAGTACCCAATTCCATAAATTGACGATCTCCTTCACCAGCTCAAGGGGGCCAAATACTTCAGTAAGATTGATCTGGCGTTCGGCTACCACCAGGTCCCAATATAACAGACTGATGTATGGAAGACCACCTTCAAGTCCAAAGAAGGTATTTTTGAATGGTTTTTCATGCCCTTCATCTTGACAAATTCCCAAGCAACTTTCATGAGGATGATGGATGATATGTTGTGGCCTTTCACTAATTATTTTGTGGTGGTGTATCTGGATGACATCCTCATCTTTAGCAAGAGTTGGGCAGAACACCTGCAGCATATTCAGCAGGTTTTGCACACTCTTCAACAACACAAGATATATGCAAATTTGTAAAAATGATCCTTTGGAATGAATAGGGTCCAGTACCTAGGATACATTGTTGATGAGCATTGGGTGCATGTCAATCCAACAAATATCTAGGTCATTTGTGATTGGTCGACGCTGACCACACTCACTGAGATTCGGAGCTTCTTAGGCCTTTCCAATTTCTATCGCAGGTTCATGTTGGGATTCTCCCACATTATATTGGCCCTTAGCCAAGTGACCAAGGGTGGAGGAAAGGAAAATTTTGTGTGGGTTCAGTCACAATAGAAAGCGCTTGATGATTTTAAACAACGCTTGTGTTCATCCTTGGTGCTCTCATTACCCAACTTACAACAGAATTTTGAGATTGAGACAGATGATTCAGACTATGCTTTGGGCATATTTCTCACTTAGCATGGACATATCGTATCCTATCATAGTGAGACACTATCATATACTGTCTGTAAGTACCCCACTTATGACAAATAAATGTACTCCATTGTACAATCTCACTTCCAGTGGAGGCATTGAATTCTCATGAAGTAGACAGTCATCCACACTGATCATAAGCCTCTACAATTCATGTAGACACAAGGAAAATTGTAGAATGATCGCCATCAGAAGTTATCCACATACTTGTAGCAGTTCCATCTCAACATCAAGTATAATATAGGGAGCACCAACTGCATTGCTAACTGCCTCATTCAACCTCCATATGTTGCATTAACCATGGTGCTACACTCTTGCAGACATGAGACCTCTCAGTGGCCCCAACTATATGAGAGTGATCCTAACTTCACCATTACCTACCATGTGTTGGGAACAAACACAGTTGTCACTGATTTCCATCTTCAGGATGGGTTGTTGTGCCATCTATGTGTCCCATAAAGCGAGCGAGTGATTTGGGAATCTCACTACAGTCGGGTGGTAGGACACTTGGTCGTAGAAACTACAGTGGAAGTGTTGCAATAACATTTCTATTGGTAAAAGCATCGACAGTATCTCATCAAGTATATCAGGTCTACAATGACTTGCACCATTTCCAAATTGACCACTAAGAAAAAAGGCATGTACACTCCTCTTCCTACTCCCGACAGGCCCTAAGAATCCATCTCAATGGACTACATGTGAGAAATTCCTTCAACCAAGCAGGGAAATGATTGTGTTTTTGTGGTGGTTGATCGATTTTCCAAGATGGAAATTATGGCCTCCTACAAGAAAGGAAAAACAACAGAGGCCACTGCCAATATATTCTTCGACCGAGTGTGGGTACATTTTGGGATACCAAAAAATATCATCTCATATCGAGATAGTCAGTTCCTCAGCACATTCTGTTCGATCCTTTGGTCATGGATAGACACCAAGCTCACCAAATCCACGACCTTTCACCCCCAAACGGATGGCCAAACTGAGGTCGTCAAAAAGATGATTTTACACATCTTGCGCATGTACAATTCCAAGAATCCACGCACATGGGAAGAGAGTCTTACCTATGTTCAACATAGTTACAACAGAGCCATACATTGCTCAACTGACCACAACCCATTTCAGGTGGGGTTGTGATTTCAACCACTGGGTCCCATGGATGTTTCACTACCCCTTGCATACACATAGGTATAATCGTCCCATGCTGAAACCAAAGTCGACAAAGCCACCCAATTCATTGAACGAATCATTCACATCCTCCAACAGGTTCAGGATATTTTTCAAAATTCCAACACCAAGTAAAACCAGCGGCATGATGAACATCGGGTGCCACACAAGTTTCAGGTGGGAGATAAAGTTTGGTTGAATTTTTAGAAAGAACACCTTATAGGATCCCGTCGGAAGCTTCGCCCACTCTGATATGGACCTTACACCATCACCAAGGCTGTGGGTGATAAATATTTTGAGCTCAACATTCCCCTCTTCATTGGATTAAACCCAATCTTTAATGTGGACCTCCTTCAGCCATACTTTCCACCATTATTGAACAACTCAGAGATAGCATAACAGTTGACATTGACCAAGCTCAACCATAACTACATGGAACATGCATCCACTGAACATATCATGGACACACAGGTCAAGGGTACTCGCCAACAGAAGCTTCAATTTTATCGTGTTGTCAAAGTGTGGCAACTCCTACACCAAGACAAGTGGATCACCTGAGGCCAAATTCAATAGAAATTTCTTTATCTTACGGGGGAACTCAATGCAATGGAGACCATTGATTCCTAAGGGGGGAGGATTGATCCAGGTGGATATCGGTGGCCACCCATCTCTTCCAAATATCTCACATACAATTTTCATCTTGGCAGTTTCTTTCTAGCTTTTCGAGGCCTAGCTTTCCAGAGCCATTTTTAGGCCAATCAAAGTCACACTATAGATAGAGTCAGAGTGTGATAGAATAATGTGTATTCCTTGGATATGAATTTTCAACGGGATACCGTGCACCTAAAACAGAGATTATATGACAAAGTTATGACCCGAGGAAGTTGATGTACCAACTTACCCCTTCGGGGCCCACATGACTTTTGGTGCTTCATCTCCTAGGGTCAAGTTTTTGGATGTCTAGGGTTTTTTTATTACTTATTGATTCTATAAAGGGATGGACACCTCATTGGAATGTGCTCAGACAAATGCACATAGCCACCACATCTCTTGTAAGATATTAGCTACCAACATTCGAGCAAGATTGTTTCATTCTGCATTTTACAGTTTCAACATATTTCTTTATTGAATAGAAGTTAAGTTTCAATGTATCTATGTTATTTTTCTTTGGATATATGTGTTAATGTTATAGTTTTATGTTCCATTTCATTCCACTCATAAATCTATATTAGTGGTATCAGAGTGGTATGCTCTTCATTTGTTTCTCTGTGCATGTCCCTAATGAGGTCAAGGTATAAGCAGTTGGGACTTGAACCAGTTGAGCCTTTGCAAGATTGGCCTCACTGAACCCAACGGCCACCCATGGGGGAATAAAAGAGAGACGATGGGGCAGAATATCCCTTTAAACATTTTCTCTAGGAATCCCTCTCATGACAGAGGAACGACATGATGGATAATTTTGCACAAATCCTTCGACGGCTTCCAATAGGTGACACATATTCCTCGAGCGGGGGCACCTCCCCCTTCAAGGTACATATCAATTTTTATATTCCTATATTTGAAGGTAAAATAGATGAAGATGTTATAGACAAATGGTTAAATCTTCTAGAAGGGTATTTTTTTGTCCATACCTTTTCCGATAGAGAAAATATTATATTTGTGCTCCTTAAGGTCGTCTCCCATGGTAAAGATTGGTGGGATACTTTCTGTGAGAAAAAGGAAACAAAGGGATCTACATTATTTGTAGTCACACCCACTTGGGGTTATTTTAGGGATGTTACTAGCGAACAATACGACCCTTTTGGAAGTTGTGATGACTTATATACAAGATGGACCACATTGCAGCAAGAAAGGGACCAAATAGTGTCAGAGCTCACCAATGTCTTCCATTCCTTGTGCACCAAGATGGGTATCAAAGACTCTGAGATACATCTAGTGCTCAAGTACTATAGAGGTTTTCATAGATACATCCAAACAAAAATTGATTTTTTGGACATCTCATACTTGGGCACGACCTATCAATATGTTGTCAAAATCGAGCAGAAGCATAAACAAAATATGCGGGAGTTTGGGTCTGTGAACCCCTCACAACAGAAGAAAGGAAAAGGTGGGCCTAACCTACATAACAAAGGGAAGAGTAAGTATGGACAGCCTCAGGACAACCATTCTAAACTACAAACAAATGAGGGAAATGGGAAGACAAAGAAATGCATTGGGAAGTTGTGTGAGTTCCATAAGAGCCCTTGGCATAACACCATTGAATGTCGTTCAAAGAAGTCATTGGTGGCCGAGGTGAAAGCCTATAAATTAGATGTGGGCTTTGACTCTGAGTCAAAACCAGAAAAAGGGAGTCGGATCATTGAAGAAAAACCCAGTTCCACCGTTTCTACCACCAACGTCCATCCCGGTGAACCTAATGAACCAGAGGAAGGTGAGAGCATCTTTCATTCACAAATGTGGGTGAGGGGTACTCCGCTACACTTCATTGTTGATAGAAGTATCTATAAGAACCTCATCTCAACAAAGGTCATCAGGTTATTACCTCTGCCAACAACACCACATCCACAGTCATACACCATCGGTTGGCTCCACCAAGGGAGTGATCTCCACATCAACCAATAGTGTCGCCTGCCCTAAGGAAACAATCCCTTCAAAGATGAGGTATTGTGTAATGCTACCCCACTTGAAGTTTTTGATTTTATTTTGGGCCAACCTTATTTATGAAAATGTCATGTTGTGTATGAGTCTAGGCCTCATAGTGTTATTGTTGCATTGGAGTGTTATTGTTGCATTGGACAGGAAATTGTACAGGATACCCGAGGTAGTTCCACCTACTTCCATTTATTTTATCACTTCTAGACAATGTAGGAAGGTCATCTATCATACCAGAAAGTTTTTTTTATTCATGATTCATGCTCAAAATGAGTGGAAGGTTGTAGCCACATCCATGGACTCCGTGGAAGGTCTCTCCACGCAACAGAAGCAAGTGGATAATTTCATGGAAGAAGACAAAGACATATTATCCTTACCCACTGGGGTACCTCTGCACTATCAAGTCAAGCACTCAATTGATCTTACCCCTGGTGCACCACTACCCTATGGGCCAGTCTATCCTTGATCTCTGTCAAAAAATGAGGAAATCAAACACTAGATCCAAGAGCTGCACGAAAAGGGGAAAATATGACCAATATCATCACCTTGTGGAAGCCCAATCATGCTTGTCGAGAAGAGAGACGGGACCTGGCGAATCTACATTGATTACCAGGCTCTAAATAAAATCACAGTCAGGAAACGGTACCCAATTCCCTGAATTGACGATATCCTTGACCAACTCAAGGGGGGAAAATACTTCAGTAAGATTGATCTAAATTCTGGCTACCATTGGTTCCCAATAGAGCAGACCGATGTATGGAATATTTCCTTCAACTCTAAGGAAGGTCTTTTTGAATGGTTTTTCATGCCCTTCAGCTTGACAAATGCCCCAACAACTTTCATGAGAATGATGGAAGATATTTTGTGACCTTTCACCAATTATTTTGTAGTGGTATATTTGGATGACATATTCATCTCCAGTAAGAGTTGGGAGGAACACTTGCAGCATATTCAGCAGGTTCTGCACACTCTGCGACAACACAATCTATATGCAAATTTGGAAAAATACTCCTTAGGCATTAACAGGGTCTAGTACCTGTTAGAAAAATAGGATCGCAGAGTAATAAAATAAAACAAATGTAGAAATAAAACACAGAAGATACACAATACAATAGAGATATAGATATACGTGGTTCACCTAGTGTGGGCTACATACACTAGAGAAATTTCTAGGTCCTTCCTTTATTATTATTCAGCAAATGAAGGGATACAACCTACAACACACCCACTATAACTTCCTCTTCTTTCTCTCATAGTATCCCCATTCAGAATACAATATTTGCAATGATACATAGCCCCAATACATTTCCCTCATAAAATAGGATTTCCTTCTAGGGAAAAAAACCCTAACATAACTTCTACCGTCATATCTATGACATTATAATGAACGGTCTAGATTTACTATGAAATTACAATATACATTTACAAGGAAAATTTTCCTTCGGGGACCCACTTTCCCCCGGACCCCCTAGCCAAGGGGATAGCCCCCCCGAACCCCACAGGGGGGGGTAAACCTCCCTTTTCACTCCCCCACGTGGATGATTGTACATTCTTCTGGGGCGTAAAGTCTTCATGGGGTATAAGCACGCCTGAAAACAAATACCTTTAAATCAAGAAGATAATCAGGCTCCATAACCAACAATCTCCCACTTGGAGAATGATCTCAACAAATCCATCGTCGTTGTATATGCTGGACTATGATCCTTATTAGACCTGGAAAATTTCTCATCTTCACCTTCATGCTTGAATACCAACTGAAACTGAGTAGGAACTCAGTTTCTTCCTGGTTACTCCCTTTGTTAACATGTCTACAAGATTCTGGCTAGTGTGTATCTTTTTCAAATTCATATGTCCATCTTCTAAAATGGATTGTATGAAATGGTACTTGAGTTGTATATGATTAGTCTTCGAATGAAAGGTTGAGTTCTTTTCAATATTAATGGCACTCTCACTGTCACAGTACAACCTTCTATTCTCATGTTTCTTTCCTAATTCCTCCATAAGCCTATGTAACCAAATCATTTATTTACTAGCCTCTGTAGTAGCAACATACTATGCTTCTATTGTTGAGAGTGCAACAACATTTTGCAGTTTCAAAATCCAACTTTTTGTTATTCCACCTACAGTAAAAACATACCCTGTGGTGCTCATCCTGCTATCTTTATCACCTGCCATATGTGAATCAATGTATCCATGTAGAATAGTGTTTGAACCTCCAAAACATAATGCATGAATAGCAGTACCTCTCAAATACCTAAGAATCCACTTTACTGCCTCCCAATGTTCTTTACCTGGATTGTTCATATACCTGTTCACAACTCCCATTTCATGTGCAATATCTGGTCTTGTGTAAACCATCTATACATCAAGTTGCCAACTGCTGATGAATAAGGGACCCTGGACATGTATTCTATCTCCTCATATCTCTTGGGACACATTTCCTTAGTTAATTTAAAATGGTTGGCCAAAGGTGTACTAATTGGTTTTGCATTTTGCATTCTAAACCTCTCTAACACCTTCTCTATGTACTCACTCTGAGACAATGTCAATTTGCGATTTTTCTTGTCTCTTGTTATTCACATACCAAGGATTTTCTTTGCAGCACCCAAATCCTGCATTGAAAATGAATTAGCTAATTTATTCTTGAGCACATTTATATCCTGCATATTAGACCCTACAACAAGCATGTCATCTACATGCAATAGCAAGATAATACAGCTTCCATTTTCTAGCCTTTTAAAATAAACACAATGATCAAAATGACTTCTACTATAACCTTGTTTTGTCATAAACCTGTCAAAATTCAAATAAAATTGCCTTGGAGCTTGATTTAGGCCATACAAGCTCTTCTTCAACCTGCATACCAAATTATCCTTCCCTTTGACCTCATACCCCTGTGGCTACTGCATATAAACCTCTTCCTCCAAATCCCCATGGAGAAAAGTTGTTTTTACATCTAACTATTCAAGATGCAAATCTTCTACTGCCACAAGACTTAAAATAGTCCTAATTGAGGTCATTTTAATAACAGGAGAAAGTATTTCATCAAATTCTATACCTTTCTTTTGTGCAAACCCCTTAACAACAAGTCTATCCTTGTACCTCTTTTTTCCTCCATCTTCTTCCTTTAACTTGTAAACCCATTTATTCTACAATGCTCTTTTTCCTGCAGGCAACTGAACTAAGTCCCACATCTGGTTATTTACCAAGCAATCCATTTCCTCTTTCATGCCTTGCTCTCACTTCTTTTTGGTGTCTACCTGCATTGCCTCTTCATAACATTCTGGTTCACCATAATCAGTCAACAATAAATAATACAATGAAGGAGAGTATTGTTTAGGGGGTCTACTTAACCTGGTAGATATTCTAACAACACTTGCAGGATTTTGAGGTACATGTTGCTCCTATTGTTGTACATTTTGATATTATGGTACCTTTGGAGTTTATTTTTCAATAATCTTACCAAGCACTGTGTATTCTGGTTTTTTTTTCTTATATATTTCCCTACAACTAATCTTTTTACATGATCTTCTCATTGAATATGACATCTCTACTCCTAATGATTTTGTGATTTTCATAATCCCATAAGAGATAACCAAAATCATTAACATTGTATCCAATAAAGGTACACTTCTTGGATTTTGCCTCAAGCTTTGTTCTATTTTCTTTATCAATATGGACAAATGCTTCACAACCAAAAGTCTTCAAAAAAGAATAGTTTACCCTTTTACTTGTCCATGCCTCCTCTAGAATTCCACCATACAAAGAGCTTGAAGGTCCTATGTTTATTAAGTCAAAAACATTATCTACAACATCTACCCAAAACTGTAAGGGAAGACCAGCATGCAATCTCATACTCCTTGCACGCTCCATGATTGTCATGTTCATCCTTTCTGACACACCATTTTCTTGTGGTGTTCCTGGAACTGTCTTCTCTCTACAAATCCCATGGTATGAACAGTAATCATCAAACTCCTTGCTGCAATATTCACCTCCATTGTCTAATCTGAGACACTTCAACATTTTTCTTGTCTCATTTTCAACCAAAGCTCTCCATTTCTTAAAAGTATCAAAAACATCAGATTTTTGTCGAATGCAATAAACCCAAGTTTTTCTAGTTGCATCATCAATAAAAGTAAGATAATAATGAGAGCCACCAAGAGATGATACCTGAGTTGGTCC
>ML870255.1:0-10027 GCA_009831015.1 Picea engelmannii | reverse complement strand
CAGACTTTTTACATCTTTGTTAGCAAACCTACATTAGTTTAAGGTGTAGGGCTTTGGAATAGGTTGAAAGGATAACTTTCCAAAGCTATCAAACAAACTTAGTATCTTGCGGTAGGGAGAGTAAAATCCAATTGTCGTATTAGCTTGTTGGGATCCCCCTCTCACACAGGGGTTATGCATGAGGTCACATTCGGGTGAGTTACGGAGATTATCCCTCCGTGGTTCAACTGTTTGTAGTGATTGGATCGTATATTGGGGGTCACTTAGAGGTATACCCACGATTATGTGTGGGAGCCTTTAGGTTGATTTCAGACTTGTTATCCTGCCCATACGTTCCAATTGGACTGTCCACTGTACCCACCTAGGGGATAAGTACGAATTTGTGACCTTAGTAGCCATAATCTTTAGGGTCCCACACAAGGTGACGGTGAAGGGAAGTCTCACTGTACCTGGAACAGACATTGGTCAAAATCACTTGGGCTTTTTGGAGGGTAAATCCACAATTACTGCGTGGAATCTTGCACCAAGGCGTAAGTCCATTAAGCAGGTCGCCAACGTAACTGATCCACCCACTCTATCCCCGCCCCTTCCTATTTTGATCTCGCGACGTTGGATTTCATCACCAACTAGTGGTTTCATCGTACAAAGGTTTGTTTGATTGTTTGCTTCTCAGATTCTTAGCATGCATTATTTGTTTTACTTAGTGGACCTTAGGTTGAGTCAGTATTAATGGCATCGAATCTTGGGAGTACCAATGGAGGAACCCCTTCTCCTAGGGAACCTTATACCTTTCCTTCATTTGGAAACTTTGGTCCTCCATATGTTGCCACACTGAGTCTTCCAGGACTCACCATCGGATTACCAGTTTGGTTGTTCCCCAATCCGGTAGTCCCAAATCCTCCCAATGTTTTAGTTGCACCTAATACTTTAGATGTTAATACACCACCCACACATCAACCTCACGTCGACTTTTCGCCTTCTTCGTCCATCAAGTCTCCTTCCATTTCTCCTTCTTCACCTAGTGAAATCTCTAAAGCAAGTAGCCAGGTTGATCAGAAGAAGAAGAAACAGAAAGAGAAGAAGAAGAAGAACCCGAAAAGGACAAAGGCCCCAACAACATCTGATATTGGATCCAAGCAACCAATTGTTGTTGATAGTACTAGGAGTGTTTATGAAATCAACAAGATTAAAATAAGGAATCCAAAACCCAAATTCCCTTGCAGCCTTTGTAAGGGTGACCATTTTTTGAGAGATTGCCCCGGTCTTACCCAGGTCTTAAAAATGTGGTCCTCCACATCATCGGCCTCTGTCGGTCATGTCGATGATATCTCGTCAACTAGCGATGTTAAGGTTGGTAAGAAGAAGAAAACAATCATGTTCCCTTGCATGTTATGTAAAGGTGATCATTACTCTCACCTTTGTCCTCGTATGGATGAGGCTTCTTCTCTTTTGGAAAAACTTCAACTTCCAAAAGGTTATCGTAAGATTTCCCCCAACCCATCATTAGTCGATGGATTGGTCAATCCGGTTCCATCCTCGGTCAATCCGGTTGATCAGGTGGTCAATCTAGTTTCCTCCTCGATTGAACCACAAACCCAAGTAGCTGATCCGATTCTGTCATCGATCAGCCCCACTCTTCATCAAAAGAGTGTAACCCAAATGGTCGATCTGTTTTCATCCTCGGTCGATCCCACTCTCTCATTAGAGATTGACACCAAAACGGTCGATTCATTATCACCCGTCGACCCCATTCTTCCCTTGGAGAATGAAACCAAAGTGGTCGATCCGGTTCTGTCATCGGACGATCCCACTCCTCCTTTGATGAGTGCTAAAGTGGCTGATCTAGTCCCTTCATCGGTCAATCCCACTCTTCCTCCGAAGAGTGCCGAAGTAGTCAATCCAAGTCCACCTTTGGTCGATCCGATCCAATCATTGGTCGATCCTACTCTCCCTCTAGAGAGTAAACCTGATACTACCCACGTTTTTCTCATTAATACAGACTCTACCGTGTTGGAGGGCATTCCTCATTCTCCTGCGAAACCCCCTCCAAGTAATGAGGCCATCCTTTTTGATTGGGGTGTGCTAACTGGACCTCGTCTTCCCTCTCACATTCCTTTCCAGATTATAGTACAGGTCTGTGGTCGGGACATTCCTCAAATGCTGATAGATGAAGGTGCGTCCGTTAGTATTTTGTCCTCTGTTGCTTGGCATGCTTTGGGTTGTCCTCATCTTGCGCCGGTTACACAGAATTTGTTAGCTTTTAACAGAAGAACCAGTCAACCTTTAGGGATCCTTCCTCAGTTTCCTATAACTTTGGGAGGGAAAACTGTCTTCATTGATGTCATGGTAGTCCGAGACCCCTTGGAGTTCGCTTTACTCCTTGGGCGGGATTATGTCTATGCCATGAAAGCTATTGTGTCCACTCTTTTCCACGTGATATCTTTCCCTCACGATGGAAGAATTGTGACTATTGATCAAATTTCATTCATCGGCCCTGACTGGGTTACATCCCTAAGTGGTTCTTATATGATGGTCATATCGCCCCCGTCGCATGTCAATTATGTGGCATTGTCTCCCATGACCTCAACTCCCGATGATTTGGATCCGGTAGTTGACGTGGCGATCTCTTCGATAGGGATATTGGAGCCTAATCTCCTTACCCCTGCCAAAACCCTCGACGTGTGTTCCTTCCAGGATGATTCTCTTCCATCCAATGAATATCTCTTGGAAGCCATGACCAAGTTTTGTCCCTTGACATGGTATCCTTCCAGAGCATTATCCTCTTGGAAGCCATGATCAAGAAGAAGCAACGAGCATAGTTTTCTCTTCTCTGTGGCAAGCTCGTTAAAAAATGAAACAGAGGCTTTGAGCATAGTTTTCCTCTCTATAGCAAGCTCGTTAAAAAATGAAACAACAATCTGGGGATTGAACCTGGAACCTTGAGCATAGTTTTTTTCCTGTGTCAAGCTCATTAAAAAATGAAACAATTTCCTTTCCCTCCAAGTTGAGTCTTTCATCAGATCTCATAGATGCCGAGTTGAGTCTTTCGTTAGGTCTCATTTTTGAACCTTCAGTCCATCCACCTGTATCCTTTTTCTCCATCTAGCCCAGAAATTGGTGACAACCTCAAAGTCGGTGAATGAATTGAAGCTTGGGGGGCATGTCTCCAGCCTTTGATGATCATTCTGGAGTTAAGCCACTAGCTTTCAAGCTGGGGGCATACCGAGCTTAGTCTTTGTTCTTTCTCGTGCTCGTAAATACATGAGAATGCATCTAGGTAGACTTTTATCTCTTTTTCAGACCTGTATGGATACACGAAAAAGGAACCCCCTGGAGTCTCCTTTAAGCTCTTTTCAGACTCTCTAAACATGAAAAGATTGACGAATGATCTTGCTTCCTTTCCCATTCGTTAAAAGGTTTGAAAGGGAGTCTTTCGAGTGATAATTTATCTCTTTTTCGGCCTCGCGAGACTAACATTACGAAAAAGGACAACCTTGGAGTTACCTTTAAGTTCTTTTCAGACTCTCTAAACATGAAAATATTACCGAGCGACCTTGTTCTCTTCACACTCGTTAAAGTATTTGAAGAAAACGTCTGTTGAGCAATAGTTTATCTCTTTTTCGGTCTCGTCAGACTACGTTATGAAAAAGGAACTGAGAGATTTCTCTTTTAAGTGTTTTTCTAGACTCTATAATCATGAAAAACCTTCGAGTTTTCTGCCTTTGGAATCGTTAAAGAAAACATCGACAAGCCCATACGGGACCGAACCCTTACTTCTTCCAGTTCGTTAAACAAAGGAAGAGGAACTTACCGAAGGTGAGTTTTATCGAGCATGTGTTACCCTCCTCGAGCTCGTTAAATTAAAAAGAGGTACTCGTCTATCTGGATGGGGGAAAAAATTGAAAGAAGCAAGCCAAGCAATGTTTTGAGACCATCACCCAATAACTCTTAGAGTCGCCCTTGAACACAGAACTTTGTCTTTTGCACGCATTATAATCTGCTGAACCTCTGCACTGAGCCAATCCTTTGAGTTTCTTTCACTCCTTTGGGTCACCTGGCGTAAGTCACAGCATCCACTGCATCATAAAGTTTTGGTCCATGTCATGTTTCTGCTGTTGTGCCTCAGTGTTCAAGAGACGTATCTTCCTCGAGAGTCAGCCATCACAAATATATTGTCTGAATACCCATGTTAGTCCATGTTCATTTGATCTACCAATTACATATCTATGTATGTTTCATGTCGTTGATAGGGGAATACATCAAGGCCCTCCTTCGACGAGCCTATTCCTGTCGACTTCAACACATTATCAAGGAATTAGACTTAGAAACCAGTTAGTACTTTGGGACCTGCATGCCTCAATGGCAGGCCTCCTCACATTCGACAGTGGGTTTACATCATTGACCTCTGATCGAATGATTCCACGGATGTTCGAATCTAGCTCATCCATTCACATTCGTTGGAATGTACTAGGGTACCTTGGGGATCATTGACATTAATGGTGATCTCCCTCGCACTTGTTAACGGTTTACATCATTGACCGATAATCAAGTGGTTTCTGCCATGTTCGACATCAGGACATCTATTCGCATGGTTAGATTCGTACTACATTGGGACCAGTAAGAAGACCTTGGGTTGAGTGATCACTCTGATATGTACTTTGCCCAGGTTGCGACAGAGTTTCTCTTGAACAATGACACATATACTGTTACATAGATCCACTTTGTATTGGTCGTGGCTATGTCTTGTCATATCGTAGATCCACTGTGTATTCTTTGTGGCTACGATCAGTTCAGGTCATAGGAGTATAGATCCATAGTGTATTTTTAGTGGCTATACCTTTTTATCAATATAATTATGGATCCGCAATGTATTTTATGGCGGCCATATCTTGCAAGTCTTGATCACCCAAGCATAGGTATGCCTGCCTTGGGTTTGAAACATGTCATAATGTTTGTTGGATGTTTGTGTGCAACTTCTGTCAGGTTCTCTACGTCTATACCCTTGCTTGAAAGTCTACAAAGCATTTCAGTTATCAGTCCTTATCTTCTAACTTCATACTTTGGGGGGCAATCTGTTACACATCAAATTTACTCACTTCAATGGTGTCGCAAGTGTCGTCATCACAAGTGTCGCATATTGCTCACAATTGTCGCAAGTGTCACATATTGTTCGCAAGTGTCGCAAATGTCAAGCAAATCATATTTCCATGACGACGACACTAAGGAGACACTTAACACACCTCAAACACCTGATTTGGAAGAGGAGGGATGCTTAGCTGAAGTCAAGAACTTTTTGCCATCTGAAAACACTACAAAAACTAGGTTTTTGGAGGGGAGCGCTCCCCTATAGCTCTTCTGGGAGTGATGGCGCCCCCCCTAACACTATATGGGAGCATTATAAATCTCCCTTGCCCCTTTTAAGGGAGCGCTATAGATCTTTGGAGCGCTGGCGCCCCCCTTAATCCTAGTAGGGAGCGCTACAATGCTCTGATGGCCCTTTTGAGGGAGCGCTGCCTATTCTGGGCAGTGGTTAAGTGGTTGAGATGAATGGGGGAAGGATCCACTCATTCTTGGAGGTCAGTTGAGTTCGAATCCTCAATCAAGCCATGACCTTAGGGTAGGTCCTCAACTGAAGGAGGCAAATCCTCAACTTCCCCAAGGATATCTCAAGTGGTTAAAGCCTCTCTAAGGCTATAAAATCAAGCTTTCTCATGGTTAAAGGGGAAAAAAAGACAGAATCATACCAAACTTATGATCTCATGAGTGGTATGGGATGGAAATGGAGAATGATACCAGACTTATGATCTCATAAGTGCCACTGGAACAAAGGTGATTTGAAGGCAAGAGACCTATGATCTCATAGGGAGCAATTGGTGATGCTATCTTCATTCAGATCATGGATCTTTTGAGCAAGGGGTAGACAAGGAGGACTTGGCAGAACTGCTGCAATTCATCTACTGCTGTAAGTAACATTCTTGTCCTCATTAATATGATTTGCTTGGCCTGTTTATTTCTAATTTGTGTTCAATCTCACATGAATTTGTCTCTTTAGTAGATAGATCTATTTAGGGATAACCTTGATAGAGTAGGAAGTGGTCGTACTTTGTTTGTCTATAGGATTCCTTGAAGAGCGAAAGATTGGAGCTCAACTTGGAGCCTGCAGGGACAAACATCGATTAAAGGTACTCCTCTTCTCCTTCCTTCTCACACACTATTCCACCTAGGTCTAAAAGGAAGTCAGTGACCATGATAAGAACTTTCTGTCTTAGAGTTAAGAGTCTATCTCTTTGAGGTGATCTACCTGTCCACAGGGAGATTTTCCTACAACAGAGAGGCATAACTAGCATCGAGAAGAACCTGTGAAGCCCCATTTGTAGAGATTATCCCATGTGAACGTCTTATTTTGGGTGAGTAGCCATAAACAAATTGAAACTTTTGGCCATACTGATTGTTTCCATATGTGTGTCCAAATTTTTGATTTGGGTATATTTTGTTAGTCTGCTGCTATCAAATAGGCCTCTCTGATTGAGAAGGAACCCTTGGTGGTCCAACCCCACCGAAGTTTGTTGGGCTAATTAATTACTAGGATTTTTTTCGTAGTTAGTTCATTCCAAAACCAATCTGTTGTCTCTTCAGCTGGGGTGACCTCCCATTCTTCCTTGGGAATCCATTTATTCCATTTATACTGAGACACTTCCTGGGTCCAATAGTGAGCCTCTATGATTTTCCTTTGATTCATCATTGCTTCCTTGAAATTGGACAGTTGTTCTTGGTTTGACCATTTTTTTTTTCCAATCATCGTTCTAGAAGAGAGCCTCCTTACCATTCCTAATTTCCCAGAAGCAATTCTGTTGGATTAAGTGTTGATTTTTCCAGGCCATATTTAAGATCTGTGAGTCGTTCAAGGCAACGTGCATGCGTATCAATATTTCTTCCTATTCTTCCTTAGGATATTTCTCCTTCCAAATTTTTTCCCACTGAGAATGTTGATTCATTAACCATCACCACCATAATTTTTCTCTGAGGAATTTACCAATGATTTTAGGATCTCGAAGACCTAGGCCTCCTACCCACTTCCGTCTGCAAAGAGAGTTCCAAGCGACCAAGGCCCATTTTTTTCTTTCCTTGGATTCCCACAAAATAAATGATCTTTGAATGTTACTCACCTCTTTAAGGAAAAACTTTGGGGCCACTAGGGTGGAAAACCAATAAAGAGGGATGGTCTGGAGCACCGATTTCACCAAGACTAATCTACCCGCCAAATTTAGGGATTTGAAGGAACAATTGTCCAAATTTTTGTATAGCTTGTATATGAGGCCTTCCCAAGATGATTTTTTAATGGAGTTGTCTACTAGCATAACTCCTAAGTAATTCATTGGGATATTTATATAGGGGAAATGCATGATCTCTACCAGATGGGTTTGAACTGCTGGAGGCATATTAAAGAAAAAAAATGAGACTTTCTTTGGTTGACCTGCAAACCTGAGGTGTTTGAAAAGTCTTGTAAGACTTGTTTGATTTGTTGGAATTATATTAAGGTGGGAGTATACATAAGCATTGTGTCTTCCACAAAATGCTGGAGGGTTGTATATTTTGCGCTCCCATGTTGATTTAGACCTTTCCATTTTCCTTGGGCTACCGTTGCTTGAATGGATATTCCAATCCCTTTCGCCGTGATTATAAAAACGAAATGGGAGAGGGGGTTTCCTTGGTGAATACCTCGAGGATGGAGAAAAAGGTGGAAGAAATCAAGGACATGATCCATTTGATCCAAGGGGGGGAGAATCCAAAATCCTGAAGGATACTAGAGATATAATCCCAACTAAGACTGTCATAGGCTTTGGCCAAGTCCAATTTAATCAATAATCCAATATTGCAAGATTTTTTTAAGGAATGGATGTGTTCCTGAGCCAAAATTGTGTTGTCTAAAATCTGTCATCCTTGCACAAAGCCAGATTGTTCCTGAGAGATCAAAAGGGGGAGAAGGGGTTTGAGGCGGTTAGCTACGAATTTGGAAATAATTTTATAAATCACATAACAGAGTGCAATAGGTCTGAATTTGCTGGGATCCTTGACCTTGTCCTCTTTAGGTATCAAGGTTAAAAAGGTTGATTTAAAGGTAGGGAGGACCTTGAGGAACTTTCTTGAGTATTCAACTACTTCCCATATGTCCTATTTTATCACATACCAACAAGCATGGAAAAATTTAGTTGTAAAACCATCTGGGCCCGGGGATTTACCTTTGGGAATTTTCATGATTGCATGTTCTACCTCTTCCAGTGAGATTTATCTCATTAGGGATGCATTTTTCTCCTCGGTCACCAACTTAGGAATGTGTTTAACAATATTGTTTATTGGTGACATTATGTCCCTTTGAGGTTCTTTCATCAAGTCATTGTAGTATTGTACTAACTATGTTTCTATGTCTTTGTGATTGTAGAGTTTATTCCCCTGATTGTATCTGTTTGATTTAATTCAATTGGTGTGCCTACGTTGGAGCATTGAGTCATGGAAGAATTTTGTATTTTTTTCCCTGCTTTTAGCCATTGAACTCTTGATTTTTGTCACCACAGTTGTTCTTCTTGATGCTCACTAATAGATATTTGGGATTTTATATTTGTTTCGTCTTCTATCAGCCCCTTTGTTCATTCTTGGGATATCGTTGATCTGGATTTATCAGAGGAACGAAATCAAACACACATATATAAAATTAACACAAGTATACAAAATACAATAACAGAGATATAGTGAAACTTAACTTTTATTCAATAATGAAATCTGTTGAAATTGTAAAAGGAAGAATGAAACAATCTTGCTCGAATGGTGGTAGCTAATCTCTGAGAAGAGACGTGGTGGCTATGCACATTCATATTAGAACATTACAATGAGGCCTCCAACCCTTTTTAGCATCAAGAAGTAATTGAAAAACACTATACATCCAAAAACCTAACCCTAGGAGATGAAGTGCCAAAACTAATATGGGCCCCTAAGGGGTAAGTTGGTACATCAACTTCCCGGGGTCGTAACTTTTGCATACGATCTCAATTTTAGGTGCACGATATCCCATTACAAAGGTATATTCGAGGAATACAAATTATGCCATCAAAATTTTACTTTGTCCATAGTGTGATTATGGCGGGCCCAAAAAACATTGTTTGGGGCCTCAAAAACGGCCATGGAAGGCTAGGACCCTAAAAGCTAGAAAAAAACTACCAAGATGACAACTGTATGTGAGCCAGCTGGAAGAGGTGGGTGTCCACCAATATCCACTTGGATCAATCCTCCCCCATTAGGAAGCAATGGTCTCCATTGCGTTGAGTCCCCCCATCTTATGAAGAAATTTCTGCTGAATTTGGCCTCGGGTGAGCCACTTGCCTTGGTGCAGGAGATGCCCTTCTTTAACAACACGATAAAGCTAAAGATTATATAGGTGAGTACCCTTAACCTGTGAGTCCATGATCTGATCATTGGATTTATATTCCATGTATTTAGGGTTGATATTGATCAGTGTAACCTGTTCTTCTATCTCTGAGGTGTCCAATAATGGTGGAAAACATGGCTGAAGGAGGTCCACATTAAAGACTGGGTGCGAGCCAAGGAAGGGAGGAATTTTGAGCTCAAAATAATTGTCACCCATAGCCTTGGTGATGGTGTAAGGTCCATATTGGAGTGGATGAAGCTTCCAATGGGTTCTTGTAAGGAATATTTTCTGCAAATGCAACCAAACTTTATCTCCCACCTTAAACTTGTGTGGCACTTGGTGTTGATCATGGCATTGCTTGTACTTGGCATTGGACTTCTGCAAAATATCCTAAACTTATTGGTGGATGTGCTAGATTCATTCAATGAAATGGGTGGCTTTGTTGACTTCAGTTTGAGCATGGGACAATTCTTCTCATGTGGACGCAAAGGGTAGTGAAACACCCATGTGACCCAAGGGTTGAAATCCAAACCCCACCTGAAAGGGGTTGTGGCTGGTTGAGCTATGTATGGCTTTGTTGTAACTCTGTTGAATATAGGGAAGAAT
>ML870253.1:0-10928 GCA_009831015.1 Picea engelmannii | reverse complement strand
ATCACAATAGGAAATTCAGAGAAGCAATCGAAATTGAAAAACAACCTAATAATCTAAACAGAGATGATGGATGGAAAATTAGTCAAAATTGGATCCCTACCCTAGCCAATATGAATAATTCTAAATATTAGTTTTTAAACATTATCCATTCGGCTCTTTTTATAAATAAAAATAAAAATTAATAAACAAACAGGTAATTAATTATTAAAACAATTAATTAATTAATTAAACAAACAATTGTAAACTTAAAAAATCATAATTATTTCAATAAGTCGGCTCCTTACAATAACTTTTCAAGTATTTATATATGTGTTATATTCTCTTTTCCTTCATTTTTCAAAAAATGCTTTCCTGATGATGGACCACACTAGTTTGGTCTGAAACGTCAAAAAACATAAAACCTATGCGATGGATCCGAAAGTACTCTCTGAACAAAACAATAATCGCAAAAGTCTTAGAACAGAAATAGGATATTCAGAATTAGGGCTTATCTCAGTGAGGCAGAATGCAAAATTAGTGTAGCTGGTCAACTTTCAAAGCCCATGTTTCAAGCGATTGAGGGCATTGTAGTCATGTGGGAGTTGGTCATACACACCTTACAGAGCTTACGAAACTCAATTATGTCACCTGATTGTGATTTTGTGCCTCTAGATCAAATTTTCATTGTGTTCCTGAATGATTTTAGGAGGCAAGTTGTAAATCGCCATAGCACCCAAAACATGCCTCGAATCGACAAAAATCTAGTTCTGTTGGAATCCTAGCACCAGATTCCCTCTAGGGGGAACCCTCTCTTATAATTTCGTCGCATAGAAAAGTGTTTTTTAGAGGATCTCTGGAACTAGTGTTTAACTCAGTGAGGCACAATGCAAAACCTACATAGGTGGTCAACTTTCAAAGCCCCCATGTCGGGCGATTGTGGGCACCCTGGTTGTGCGCGCGTTGGTTATACACACCTTTTAAAGCTTACGAAACTTAGTTACTTCGACCGGTTGTGATTTTGTGCCCCCGGACCAAATTTCCATTGTGTCCCTGAATGGATTCAGGAGGCAAGTTGTAACTTGCCATATCACCCAAACCATGCCTCAGATCGACAAAACGCTAGTTTTGTTTGACTCCTGGCACCAGATTCCATCAATGGGGACCCTTCTTATGTGATTTTGTCGCCCAAAAAAGTGTTTGTTAGAGGATCTCGACAACTACAGTTTAGCTCAGTGAGGCATAATTCAAATCCGACACAAGGGGTTAACTTTCAAAGCCCTTATGTCGAGCGATTGTGCGCACTGTGGTCATGTGGATGTTGGTCATACACACCTTTTGGAGCGTATAGAACTCAGTTACGTCGCCCTATTGTGATTTTTTTCCCCAGGACCAAATTGTCATTGTGTTCCTGAATGGCTTCAGCACGGGAGTTGCAACTCGCCATATCACCCAAACCGTGCCTCAGATTGATGAAAGTCTTGTTCCATTGGAATCATGGCACCAGATTCCAGCTAGGGGGACCCTCTCCTGTGATTCTGTCGCCCATAGAAGTGTTTGCTAGAGGATCTCTAGAACTAGGCTTTAGCTCAGTGAGGCACAATGAGAATACGACATAGGGGGTCAAATTTCAAAGCCCCTGTTTCGAGAGATTGTGAGCACTGTGGTCATGTGGGCATTGGTCATACACACCTTCCGGAGCTTACGAAACTCAATTACGTCACTCGGTTGTGATTTTGTGCCCCCAGACCAAATTGTCATTGTGTCCTCCAATGGCTTCAGGAGGCGAGTCAAAACTTTCCATAGCACCCAAATCATGCGTCGGATCAATGAAACGCCAATTCTATTGGACTCCTGGCATCAGATTCCAGCTAGGAAGACCACTCTCTTATGCTTCTGTTGACCAAAATAGTGTTTTTTAGAGGATCTTCGGAACTAGGGCTTAGCTCAATGAGGCACAATGCAAATCAAACATAGGGGGTCAACTTTCAAAGCCCCTGTGTCGAGCAATTTTGGGCACTATGGTCCTGTGGGGGTTGGTCATACACACCTTTCAAAGCTTATGAAACTTAGTTACGTCTCCCAGTTTTGATTTTGTGCCCCCCGACCAAATTGTCATTGTGTCCCTGAATGGCTAGAGGAGGTGAGTTGCAAATCTCCATAGAACCTAAACCGTGCCTCGGATCAATGAAACGCCAGTTATGTTGGACTCCTGGCACTGGATTCCAGCTAGTGGGGCCCCTCTCCTATGATTTCATCGCCCATAAAAGTGTTTGTTAGAGGATCTCTGGAACTAAGGTTTAGCTCAGTGAGGCACAATGAAAATTTGACATAGGCAGTGAACTTTCAAACCCCCGGTGTCGGGCGATTGTGGGCACCGTGGTCATGTGGGCATTGGTCATACACACCTTCTGGAGCTTACAAAACTCAATTACGTCGCTCGGTTTTGATTTTGTGCCCCCGAACTAAATTTTCATTGTGTCCCTGAATGGCTTCAGGAGGCGAGTTGAAACTCACCATAGCATCCAAACCATGCATCGGATCGACAAAATGCCAGTTCTATTGGAGTCTTGGCACTAGATTCTAGCCAGGGGGACCCCTCTCCTATGATTTTGTCACCCATAAAAGTGTTTGTTAGAGGATCTCTGGAACTAGGGTTTAGCTCAGTGAGGAACAATGCAAATCTGACATAGGGGGTCTACTTTTAAATCCCCTATGTCGGGTGATTTTGGGCACCATGGTCATGTGGGTGTTGGTCATACACACCTTTTGGAGCTTACGAAACTCAGTTACGTCGCCCGGTTGTGATTTTGTGCCCCCGGACCAAATTTTCATCGTGTCCCTGAATGGCTTTAGGAGGCGAGTTGCAACTCTCCATAGCACCCAATATGTGCTTCATATCAATGAAACTCTAGTTATGTTGGACTCTTAGAACCGGATTCCAGCTAGGGGGACCCCTCTCCTATGATTTTTTCTCCTAGAACATTCTTTGTTAGAGGATCTTCGGAACTAGGGTTTAGCTCAGGGAGGCACAATGCAAATCCATCACAGGGGTCAACCTTCAAAGAACCTATGTTGGGTGATTGTGGGCATTGTGGTACTATGGACATTGGTCATTCACACCTTCCAAATCTTACAAAACTCAGTTACGTCACCCGACTGTGATT
This sequence comes from Picea engelmannii, assembly GCA_009831015.1. Lineage (NCBI taxonomy): Eukaryota > Viridiplantae > Streptophyta > Pinopsida > Pinales > Pinaceae > Picea > Picea engelmannii. The sequence goes on along the minus strand of ML870253.1, from coordinate 7,785 downwards.
TTGTGCCCCCAGACCAAATTTTCATTATGTCCTTGAATGGATTCAAGACACGAGTTGGAAATTGCCATAGCACCCAAAGCATGCCTCAGATCGACAAAACACCAGTTTTGTTGGACTCCTGGCACCAGATTCTAACTAGGGGGACCCCTCTCCTGTGATTTTGTTGACCAGAAAAGTGTTTGTTAGAGGATCTCTGGAACTAGGGTTTGGCTCAGTGAGACACAATGCAAATTCAACACAAGGGGTCAAATTTCAAATCCCCTGTGTTTGGCAATTGTGAGCACCGTGGTCATGTGGGAGTTGGTCATACACACCTTCGGGAGCTTATGTAACTCAGTTAAGTCATTTGGTTGTGATTTTGTACCCCTGCACCAAATTGTCATTATGTCCCCGAATGGCTTCAGGAGGCAAGTTGCAACTCACCATAGAACCCAAACTGTGCCTCAAATTGATGAAATGCTAGTTATGTTGGACTCCTGTTACCATATTCCAGCTAGGCGGACCCCTCTCCTATGATTTCATCGCCTAGAAAAGTGTTTATTAGAGGATCTCAGTAACTAGGGTTTATCTCAGTGAGGCACAATGCAAATCCAGCACAGGGGGTCAAATTTCAAATCCCCTGTTTTGGGTGATTGTGGGAACCGTGGTCATGTGGGAGATGGTCATACGCACCTTCTGAATCTTATGGAATTCAGTTACGTCACCCGGTTGTGATTTAGTGCCCACAGAAGAAATTGTCATTGTGTCCCTGAATGGATTCAGTAAGCGAGTTGCAACTCGCCATAGCACCCAAACCATGCCTCAAATCGACGAAACGCCAGTTCTGTTGGACTCCTAGCACTGGATTCCATCTACGAGGACCCCTCTCCTGTGATTTCGTCGCCTAGAAAAGTGTTTGTTAGAGGATCTCTGGAACTAGCGTTTAACTCAGTGAGGCACAATGCAAATCCAACACAGAGGGGTCAATATTCAAATCCCCTGTATCGGGTGATATTGGGCACCGTAGACATGTGGGCGTTGGTCATACAGACCTTCCGGAGCTCACGGAACTCGATTATGTCTCCCGGTTGGGATTTTGTGCCCCTAGACCAAATTGCCATTATGTCCCTGAATGGCTTCAGGAGGTGAGTTGCAACTCGCCATAGCACCCAAACCATGCTTCGGATCTAAAGAATGTCAATTCTTTTGGACTCCTGGTACCATATTCCAGATAGGGGTACCCCTCTCCTGTGTTTTCGTTGCCTAGAAAAGTGTTTGTTAGAGGATCTATGGAACTAGTGTTTAGGTCAGTGAGGCACAATGCAAATCTGGCACAAGCGGTCAACTTTCAAAGGCCCCATGTCGAGAGATTGTGGGCACTGTGGTTGTGTGGGAGTTTGTGATACACACCTTTTGTAGCTTACAAAACTCAGTTACATCCCCTAGTTGTGATTTTGTGGCCCCGGACCAAATTGTTATTGTGTCCCTGAATGGCTTTAGGAGGTGAGTTGCAACTCACCATAGCACCCAAATCGTGCCTCGGATCGATGAAATGCCAGTTTTGTTGGACTTCTCACACCGGATTCTAGTTGGGAAGACCCCTTTCCTATAATTTTGTCACCTAGAAAAGTGTTTGTTAGAGGATATCCAGAACTAGGGTTTAGATCAGTGAGGCATAATGAGAATCCGACACAGGGGGTAAACTTTCAAAGCCCTTATGTCTAGCGATTGTGGGCACCGTGGTCCTATGGGCGTTGGTCATACACACCTTCTGGAGCTTACAAAACTCAGTTACGTCGCCCGGTTGTGATTTTTTGCGCTCGTACCAAATTGTCATTGTATCCTGGAATGGCTTTAGGAGGTGTTATAACTCTAAGAGTCACTCCCAGACTACAAATGAGAGTAATCTTGGTAACATAGAAATAAAAATACTTGGTTGGTTTTGTGGATCAAGAAAGAGAAAACAAGGAAGGGAAAGGACAGTAACCTGTTGCAATTCAATGATGGACCATTGAGCTATGGAGTCAAGCAAACACCCTGCTCATTAAATGAAATCAATATGCATATCAGATAAAGTTTTATTGAATATAGGAAGAAAAATATAACACAAATAATAACATCCATAAGGAAGAGATACTCTCTGTATAAATGAATTCAAGGTACTTGAATGTAAACAATGACTAATAGGAAAGATACATCAGATCCTCGGATGCTCAAGAATCCATTAATCAAAGGAAACCATGATCCTCAAGGTGTACAATTCATTCAAGTAAGAAGACAAATTGGAAAACAAAATAAGAGATACAATCTGATAACACAGATATCATGAATGTTCAATAACATAAATGTTTACAAAAACATAAGCCCCTCGGGGTTACAATGATCACAGGAAAAGTTCCTGCTACATCTCTCTCATCTCTCTTGGCTCATGAATCTAACCCTTCTCCAAGATATATCTCCTTCTTTAAATATAAAATAGCATCCAAATATCCTTCGGAGGTTGAATCACATCTCCTCCATTGGATTCTAATCCTTGGAGATAGGTGGAAACAATCAAAAAGACAAAAATTCAACAAACTGCTAATTTTCAGGGATTTGTTGGAAGTCATTAATAAATTGTTTCCACCTCACTACATGAGGATATTGATGGAGCTAAAACTTAGGTGTAGATGTCCCTTTCCATCTAACTGATTCTTGAGAATCCATTTGAATCCTCCTTGACAGGTGGCAACCTTCAAACAAGGTGAATATCCAAACAGTAACCGCTACAGAAAATTTTGTAGCGTCACTATAAAATTGTTCTGCACATTTCGTAGCGCCACTTATATGTATAATATCTCTCTAACCATAACACATTTTGAAAAATTGAGAGATTTTTTTGTTATTTGGTATGTGATGAACAAAAACCTCCTCCATTTTTCAAAAATACCTTCCCATTTTTTCATAATTTGAGTTTTAAGTTAGTCACTAAAAACTTGCAGAAGCATCCTTGCAAAACAACTTTGCACATTTCATAGTGTTGATCCAAAACAGGCCTGCAGTTTCCATAGCACCGATCCTTTGTGAAATTCTATAGCATCCATCCTGAATTAGCCTCTGCGAATTGGTAGTGCCCATCATCAAAACAACTATGTGGATTTGCTAGTGCCACTGTGACACAATCATGCGGAATTTGTAGTGCCACTATTAAGTTCAGCTTAGGAGTTTTAGTAGCATATAAGGTATAAAAATCATAGAACTTACTACAATGATGATTCTGTAGCGCCATCATTGAAATAACTCCGCAAATTTGGTACCACACCTCCTCTTTTTTAGGAAAGTCTCCATTTGCATAAGATTTCTCTTTAATGTGTGCATGGAGGTTCTAACCCATGTCCTGTGTTGATGACAGGTGCACTTGGCTCTTGGTCTTGGTGCTTAAGGAAGATGGCACTACAAAATCTCTTAATTTACCAGTGCTACAAAATAGATCGTAAAAATAACCAAAATTCTAGTCCAAATTCTTTTGCTAACAAGAGGCAAGTTGCAAATCGCCCTACCACCCAAACTATGCCTTGGATCGATGAAACGCCAATTTTGTTGGACTCTTGGCACCAGATTCCAGCTAGGTTGACCCGTCTCTTGCAATTTCGTCACCCAGAAAAGTGTTTGTTAGAGGATCTCTGGAACTACGGTTTAGCTCAATGAGGCACAATGCAAATCCGAGACAGGTGGTTAACTTTCAAAGCCCATGTGTCGAATGATTGTTGGCACTGTAGTCTTGTGGGAGTTCATCATACACACCTTCTAGAGCTTACAAAACTCAATTCAGTCGCCTGGTTTTGATTTTGTGCCCCCAGAACAAATTATCACTGTATCCATGAATGGCTTCAGGAGGCTATCTGCAACTCGCCATAGCATCAGATCGATGAAACACTAGTTCTGTTGGAATCCTGGCATCAGATTCCAGCTAGGGTGACCCCTCTCCTCTGATTTTTTTGGCCAGGAAATTGTTTGTTAGAGGATCTCCAGAACCAGGGTTTGGCTCAGTGAGGCACAATGAAAATATGACACAGGGGGTCTACTTTCAAATCCCCTGTGTTGGGAGATTGTGGGAACCATGGTCGTGTGGGAGTTGGTCACACACACCTTCCAGAGCTTAAGAAACTCAGTTACGTTGCCCGATTGTGATTTTGTGCCCCTGGACCAAATTTCTATTGTGTCCTTGAATGGCTTCAAGAGGCGAGTTGAAACTCTCCATAGCACCCAAACTATGCTTTGGATCGATCAAACTCCAGTTATGTTGGAATCCTAGCACCAGATTCCAACTAGGGGGACCCATATCCTATGATTTCATCGCCGAGAAAATTATGTGTTAGAGGATCTCCAGAACTAGGGTTTAGCTCAATGAGGCATAATGCAAATCCAACATAGGGCGTCAAATTTAAAATCCCCTGTTTCGGGCGATTATGGGCACAGTGGTCATGTGGAATTTGGTCATACACACCTTCCAAAGCTTACAGAACTTAGTTACATCACCCGGTTGTGATTTTGTGCCCCCGGACCAAATTTTCATTGTGTCCTTGAATGGATTCAGTAGGCGAGTTGCAACTCTCCATAGAACCCAAACCATGCCTCAAATAGATGAAACACCAATTTTGTTGGACTCCTGGCTCCACATTCCATCTAGGGGGACCCATCCCCTATGATTTTGTCGCCCAGAAAAGTGTTTGTTACAGGATCTTTGGAACTAGGGTTTAGCTCAGTGAGGCACAATGCAAATCCAACACATGTGGTAAAAATTCAAATCCCATGCATTGGGTGATTTTGGCCACCGTGGTCAAGTGGGAGTTGGTCATACACACCTTACGGAGCTTACAAAACTCAGTTATGTTGCCCAGTTGTGATTTTGTGCCCCTGGACCAAATTTTCATTATGTCCATGAATGACTTCAGGAGGCTAGTTGCAACTCACCATTGCACTTAAGCCGTGCCTCGGATTAATGAAACACCAGTTCTGTTGGACTCCTGGCACTGGATTCCAACTAGGGGGACCCCTCTCCTGTGATTTCGTCGCCCAGTAAAGTGTTTGTTAGAGGATCTCCAGAACTAGGTTTTAACTCTGTGAGGCACAATGCAAATTCGACATAGGGGGTCAACTTTCAAAGCCCCTGTGTTGGGAGATTGTGGTCACCGTGGTCATGTGGGAATTGGTCATACACACATTCGATCGCTTACGGAACTCAGTTACATCGCCCGGTTGTGATTTTGTTCCCCTAGACCAAATTGCTATTGTGTCCCTAATTAAATTCAGGAGGTGAGTTACAACTTGCCAGAGCACCCAAACCGTGCCTCAGATGAATGAAACACCAATTTTGTTGGACTCCTAGCACCATATTCCAGCTAGGGGTACCCCTCTCCTATGATTGCGTCACTAATAAAAGTGTTTGTTAGAGGATCTCTGGAATTAATGTTTAGCTCAGTGAGGCACAATGCAAATATGACACAGACGATTAACTTTCAATTCCCCCATTTTGGGTGATTTTAGGCATCGTGGTCATGTGCACGTTGGTCATACACACCTTCTGGAGCTTATAGAACTCGGTTACATCGCTTGGTTGTGATTTTGAGCCCCCAGAACATATTTTCATTGTGTCCCTGAATGGCTTTAGGAGGTCAGTTGTAACTCACCATAACACCCAAATTGTGCATCAGATCGATGAAATCTCAGTTCTTTTGGACTCCTGGCATTGTATTCTAGCTAGGGGGACCCCTCTCCTGTGATTTCGTCACCCAAAAAGGTGTTTGTTAAAGGATCTCCGGAACAAGGTTTTAGATCAGTGAGACATAATGCAAATAAGACACAGGGGGTTAACTTTCAAAACCCTTGTTTTAGGCGATTGTTGGCACTGTGGTCATGTGGGCGTTGGTCATACACACCTTCTGGAGCTTACAAAACTCAGTTATGTCATTCGGTTGTGATTTTGTGCCCCCAGACCAAATTTTCATTGTGTCCCTGAATTCCTTTAGTAGGCGAGTTGCAACTCACTATAGCAGCCAAACCGTGCTTCAGATCAATGAAATGCTAGTTATGTTGGACTCCTAGCACCAGATTCCAAGTAAAGGGACCCCTCTCCTATGATTTCATCCCTAAGAAAAGTGTTTGTTAGAGGATCTTTAGAACTAGGGTTTATCTCAGTGAGGCACAATGCAAATCCGACACAGGTGGTCAACTTTCAAAGCCCATGTTTTGGGAAATTTATGGCATTGTGGTTGTGTGTGATTTTATCATACAAACCTTACGAAGCTTACAAAACTTGGTTACGTAACCCAGTTGTGATTTTTTGCCCCCTGATCAAATTTTCATTGTGTCCCTGAATGATTTCAAGAGGCAAGTTGGAAGTCACCATAGCACCGAAACCATGCCTCGAATCGACGAAAAGTCAATTATGTTGGACTCTTGGCACCAGATTCCATCTAGGGGGACACTTTTCCTATGATTTCGTCGCCCAAAAAAGTGTTTGTTAGAGGATCTTCGAAACTTGTGTTTATTTTAGTGAGGCACAATGCAAATCTGACACTGGCGATCAACTTTCAAAGCCCCTGTGTTGGGAAATTGTGGGCACCGTGGTCGTGTGCGCATTGTTCATACACACGTTCTAAAGCTTACGAAACTCAGTTACGTCGACTGGTTTTGATTTTGTGCCCTGGACCAAATTGTCATTGTGTCCCTGAATGGATTCAGGAGGCAAGTTTTAACTCACTATAGTGCCCAAACCGTGCCTCGGATCGACGAAACACCAATTTTTTTGTACTCCTGGCACTGGATTCCATCTAGGGGGACTCCTCTCCTGTGATTTTGTCGTCCATAATTTTTTTTCTTAGAGAATCTCCAGAACTAGGGTTTAGCTCAATGAGGCATAATGCAAATCCAACATAGGAGGGGAAATTTCAAATCCCCTATGTCGGGCGATTTTGGGCACCGTGGTCATGTGGGCATTGGTCATACACACCTTTCAGAGCTTACAGAACTCAGTTATGTCATCCAGTTGTGATTTTGTGCCCCAGGGAAAAATTGTCATTATGTCCCTGTATGGCATTAGTAGGTGTTGACCCAAAAATCTGCTCTGGGCTCAACATGGTGTTTTACACAGTTACTTCTCCATAAAATCCCCTTGGTTTTACAGTTCAAATCAAAGACAATGGCGGGGGTCATAGTTACTATGGCCTCTGCCCTTGAAAGAGTATCAGTTGGTTGCTTTCAGGGATTTGTGGGCCTTCCCATGGCATCTCTTCCTCATGTCAAAGCTGTTCTATTCAAGGATTACAACACTGCCAAGTGGTATGGATCGGGACAAGCTCTTCAACAAGCTATCATGAGCTTGATTCCGAGTCAGTATGACCCATATGAGGCACGCGAAGTCAAAGTCACCCGAACGGGCAAAACTAATAGTTGTAGCTTCCTGGTCTGATTCTGTTCAGATGATGGTATCAAAGGGAAAATCAAACCCAGACATGGTGTAGGGCAGTGTGAGACCTTTCCAACGGTATATCCCGTGCTTGGTTTCGACCCCCGGTTAGTGAGAACGAGCCTTCGCAAGTTTATGACCACTTTTGGGCATCAAATTGGTTACAGTGCTTCATGATTTAAAATTTGTGGGTAAAGAGTTATAAATCAGATATTAAGCAATTCCATGCTGTAATAGACTCAGACACCTTTCCAACGACATCTTATTTGCCTCATTCCGACTCCGGATGACTTGGTTAGAGCTGTCACAAGTTGGCCAATAATTTTGGCAAAAAAGGGGTCCACCAACTCACATGACAG
>WSFP011445294.1:0-20204 GCA_009831015.1 Picea engelmannii | reverse complement strand
GGGATAAATCCCTTTTCCATTGATGTCAAAGGGGGAGAGTAAAAATAAAGGGGGATATTTGTAGAAAGAAATACATAGAAAACATATATGGTTGTAGCAGATCAAAACTGACCAAGGGTTATTTCCATCAATGACAAAGGGAGAGTTTGTTGGACAATGTGTTGTTATTGATGTCAAAGGTAGACATGAATGTGACAATAATAGATGCCATTGATGTCATAGGTAGGGGGAGAATTGTGAATGATGAGGGAAGTCTGGTAAAACCAAAGAGAATTAGACCAAAAATACAGAGGAAATGTCCATGATTTGTGCATTGATGAGGTTATGTGTGGTGATGAGGCTATGTATGAAGGTAGAATGACTGTGAAAAATGAAAATGAAGTTGGACGAAATGACCTTGATAAAGAATAAATTGAGGAATCACTCGAATTAACCAGGCCAACAAAGGCACGATGTGTTTCTAAATTCCATACAAAGGTATGGGGAGAATGAGATGACCCAGTTGTAGATCTAAGCAACGTTGAGCTTAACAAACAATATCCTTTCAAAAAAAATGTAGCAAACAACGATAAAGGATTTATCCCACATTCGTTGGGAAAATAATGTTCAAAGGGTTTATAATGAAAAGGTGTTATCACTTAGTTTGAATGAAAATTGGAAAGCCACAAGACCCTACACACAAAGTTGATATTTTTCGTGAAGAATGGTAGACCCAGGATTGGATAAATCCTATCCGTTTATCTCCAGATATCAATGGTTAATATCAAAGTATTGGGGCTCGACATCCAATGGGAAAGATCAGATGCCACATCAACACCACGTGTTTAGTAAGATGAGTGATACATAAGAGGGATTCCATGTCAATACCATGCCAATGCCATAACAAGAAGCTCTACAGCTGCCATATGCAGTGCCATGTTTCAAGACACGTACTGATGCAACATCATCCAGTAGAAATGTAGAAGAAGTCCATGTAGAAGCCATCTCATCTGCAACATCAACACAATGGATCACAACAAATAGATTTAGGTGTATGTATAGATTTAAAAAAATTGACTAAGTATCGAGACAAAAGTGTATTGTTGCAGGGAGGCGGAGAATCGAGAGTATGTGAAGAAATAATGAAATGAGCATGGACCCGTGGTGAGATCTCGAAAATTGACTAAGTATAACGAATGGATCGAAACAATTGGATTCAGGTGTATGTATAGAAGAATCATAAATTCATCGTGGCCTGTAGTGAGATCTCAAAAATTGAATAAGTATCAAGAATGAATCAGTTAGATGGAGAAGTCTCATGAAGCACGGTGAATTATAAGAATTTTTCTAAGTATGCAAGATCAGTAAGACAAAGGGGTCTTGCGAAGCACGATGAATTATATGAAACTTTCTAAGTATGGGTGAAAAATAAGAGCGGTGGAATGCAGAGGTTTATTTTGGAGGATGCAAAAGTAGGTATAGAAGAAATGATGAAGTAAACTATCAATATGAAAAATAGATGACTGAGATTGAATTGAAGTCCAGATCAGACGCTTGTCAAGTTTCAGGGTCGTGTTGAGCGTTCTGATGGCTAGAGATAGAAAATATATGGTCGACATTTAAATTGAGGACTGATTGGATATTGGTTTTGCATTTTGATTGCATGTTGTGTTTTGGTGGATAGTAAACAGACCAATGGTCAATATTAAATCTGAAAGAAAGATTGGACGTTCATTGAGCATTGAAGCTATGTTGCATGTGTTAATAGATGATGAATGAGATCAATGCCTAATATTTAATTGAGAAGATGTCTCAAAAACTATATAGCATTGAGGAAGTATTGTGTGTTTTGGAGGGTAGTGAGCAGATCAACGGTCAAGATTAATTCAAAGGAAGATCCAATGACTACTAAGTATTGAGTGATATGATTTGTGACCTGGTGGTCCCGATATGCTAAGAAGATATCAAAGAATGATAATTGATCACGAACCAGATCCAATGGGTGCTGAACAATGAGGTAATGTGTGTGTTGTATTAGATAGAGAATAAGAAAAGATCGACGGTCAAGATCAAATCAAGGTTAGATTAGATGACTGCTGAGCATCAAGGTTTGAAACATGAACAAAGAAATTATTTTTGATATATTTTCTTTGAGGAGATATGGAGTCGACCCCATGGACATATTTTTTATGTGGAAAAATCCATGGAAGCATGCGCTATATAAACATCATTTCCCGAATCTATTTCGTGTGTGTGGATCGTGTGAAGAGAAGCTCTAAGTCTGTGAGGTACTAGGATCCCAGGGAATGAAAGGAAGATAATGTAATAATTTAAGGGTGGTTGGGAGGTGCAAGTTATAAGGAGCTTATGAAATCAAGAAGATTGCAAAATGAAAGAATGTGTTGTAAATACAAAGATAAAGAAACAATTTTATGCAAGTGAAGGATTGAGGGAAAGAGAAGATTTGACATTATTGACAGATTGAGGAGATTGGTGTCTCTAGTAGGTTGGTGCCTACATATTGTTGAGTTGGTTCTTAGCTAAGGGGATTGGTGTCTCCTATAGTTTGGTCCCTACAAATATTGTAGCTGTAGGTAGATTCCTACAGGTAGTGTTGAGTTGGCGCTCAACTAAGGGGATTGGTCTCTTGTAGGTTGGTGCCTGTAAATATTGCAGTAGTATGTTGGTACCTACATGAAGTGTTGAGTTGGTGCCCAAATCATGGGATTGGTGTCCCTTGTAGGTTGGTGCATGTAAACTTTGTAACAATAGGTTGGTGCCTACATGATTTTATAAAAGAATTGTTTTGTGGTTTTCTCCCATTTGGGTTTCCATGTTAAATATTTGCATACTATGGATTGTATGATTGTATACATTTATCATTAATTGATTATAGCTGGTAAAGTAATAAATTGATAAATATTGTAAGAAAATAAAAATAGTCTTATACTGATTCACCCCCCCCTCTCAATATAAGTAAGTGTTACAACATGGACAACCTCCATACCCGAGGAGGAATAAGCATGACAATCGAGGAGTACATTTCCTTATATTGTACCCAAGGGACACAACGGGTTGGGAGTCAGGTCCCTATCCACAACATAGAGGGCCTCAGCCTAAATTTTATCTTACAGACCATCACGACGACTGCAAGATATGTATCATTACACCAAGCATGTAGAAAATAAGTTTTATATACCATAGAATGCTTATTACTAGATATTTATGACCGGAGTACCTAATTAGTGTAGAGCATGAAGAAGCAACTCATTGAATGAAAGAAAGGGAAAATGAAAAATGTTGGATATGACAATATATTATGCACCTTCTTCTTCTTAGAGAGGGTGTATGTGATGAGATAGAGAGTCTTTATGGCACCACATAGGTTACACAAACCATGTACTCTACAATAGTCTGCAATGATACAACTAGGAGGTGGGCGTCTGAAAAATCCTTCTGACAACACCTTCTTTGATTGGTGGAAATGCCAAATCATAATGATTGAGGACTATCCATATGAATGGATAAACTCTCTAGGGATCCAAACATGATTTTTCCACCCAGTTCCACATTTAGCGAGATATGTAAACAATATTTTTAAATTTTCAAATTTATTTAATTTTTATTGATTTTATAAACTTCTCATGAAACAAACAAAAAGTAAATATTTTTGACAAGGATAAAAAAATATAACAAAATGTTACGAATGTGTAGACATTGGACTGAGGAGGCATGATATATACCAACATCATGGTCACAGAGGACACGGTATGGAGTAGCCAGGCGGGGATGTTGAGAGAATGGAGAGGACTCTACAGAACGTCTAGAGAAATTTGGATCATCTTACACACCAGATATCAATGATTTAGATAGGGGGCATGTCAGAGTAGATGAAATGATAGGAATTTGGTGTTCCATGGGACTAGGTGCATCTCTTTCGATGTCTAGCCAATGACGTAGTCTACTACAGGGACACACATGCAGGGGCAAGGCCCTAAGCATAGATTTTATATTATATTTTGTATTGGTGTATATAGACACTTGAGGCTATGAGTCCCATTTTTTAACTTATGACCCACACTTTTTGTACTTAATTAACATTAAAGTAATATATATATATATATATATATATATATATATATAGATATATATATAGATATATATATATATATTTTTTTTTTCCTTAGTCTACTTTTTTGCAAATGTGAATTTTTTTTATATACATTTATGTGTGTGCTTCTGAATTTTAATTATGTGACAAATTCCAATCTAAAAAATAGTTAGCATATGCATCAGATATTGAATTTTCACTCCTAAAAACATGAATATATGTAACATAACTAAAATGATGTTCCATAAGGCGTATCTGAAGAAATCGTCGGAACAATGTAGGATCGCATACACAGTATTCATTGTTTAGTTGTGACACCACCAACTGGGAATCCAAGTGAAATTCCAAATATAGGATACCATGAAAAATATAATCTCGTAGAAGTCCAATCACAAAACTATACTCAACGACATTATTGGTTGTTGGCCCTAGACAAGCACCTCCAAATGCTACCACTTGGCCCAAAGGTGAGTAAATCACCCTTGCAGTGAAAGTGAGGTTCCGAGTGTGATGGGTGGAACCATCTGTGAAATCGATATATAATGAAGACTCCATCGAAATCTTCCAATCAATAAAAATCACCATAAGAAAATGAAAAAAAGAAAGAAAAGTGAACTAAACAAGTGCCAAATACTACCAATATACAATAATTACAAAGTGGCAAATGCCTGAGCATTGACGTTCAAGCATATTACCTCTTGAGATGGAGCCCATTTCTAGGATCCAAAAACACATTACCTTCATAATCATATAAATTGTAAGCTCCATTCCGAAGGGAATGCCTCATGATATAAGGACCATGCCACATTGGGGTAAAATTTCACACCCCCAACTCATGCTTGTCTTGATCATAAACCAAAACAAGGTCACCCTTGGAAAAAATACTTGGGAGAACAAACTTGTCCTACTTACTCTTGACATGATTTTTGTGTGTCTCATTCGTAGTGGCATCATCATGACAATTCTCATCAAGATGGTCCAGATGAATGGGATGCGCTTCCAATTCCGTCGTGTCCAACAAAATCTCAACAAAAATCTTCAAAGAAGGAAGTTCACATTCAATCTAATTGAATGCTTCCACCCCATGAATGAGTTGGAAAGGAGAAAAGCCTATAACAATATTAATCGAAGTATGGTATGCCCATAACACTAGATAAAGCATCAAGTGCCAATTCAATTTACTCTTATTGACAGTCCACTAAAGTATGCTCTTAAGAGACTTATTAACAACCTCTACTTGGCCATTCACTTGTGGATAATACATAGAAAAATGCTCTTTCTTAAAAACGGATTTAGATGTTAACTCCATCATCATTCGATTATGAAAGCGACTGCCATGGTCAATGACAGTGTCCCTTGGAACTCCGAACCTATAAATAATATGATTGAATACAAATAATGTTGCAGGCTCACCATAATTTGTGAATGTAGGCATGGCCTCCACCCACTTTGTAAAGTAGTCGACGACCATGATGATATTGATGCCCCCTAATCAAAGGGAGGTAGCATGTCATTAAGTCAATCCCCCACTTCATGAAGGAACCAATGGTGATGCAAGGAAATAATGAAGCATGATGTGCACACATATTGTGAGAAAATTCATGATGAGGATGGCACCTTTTGAATTCTTCAACACAATATTTAAATATCATCATCCAAAAGTACCCAAGACACAATATTTTTTGGGTTGTTTCCAACCCAGATAAATGACCACTACATGTTGCACTCTGTAAATAATTAAGCCCAATCTCCACTTCTTCATGATTTAAGTAGCGAGGAAGAATTGAATCGACCCCATGGTGATGCAAAGTGTCACCGATGATGAGGTATTTATTCACCCGATGGTGAATTCAACATTGATTATCTCATGAATGATGTAAAGATAATTTTAGATTCTAGAGATATAGCAAGACATCCCCATACAAAGGATCTATAGAAGCAATAAGGAAAATATGATAATCTAGAAATGAGTCCATAATAATGGTTTCCTCATCCTCCCGAGGAAACTTCGACATGAGTTCAAAAAAGACCAAAAAATTCTTAGACTTGGCAGACACAATGTCCAAGTCAAATTCTTGTAATATGAAAATGAATTTGTTATATTTTCCCACAATTATACGCCATGTGAGGACGTATTGAAATGGATTAATTTCATCTATCATAGTAATATTACGTAACAAAATATAGTGTTGAAGTCTCTGGAAAACATGAATGACTGACAATACCAATTTCTCAACATGTGGATAATTCAGTTCAAGCCCAATCAAACCATGACTAATATAATAGATGAAGTGCTCTTAGAGGCTATCATCTTTCTAGACTAACACCATATCGAATGTGAATTCTTTTTGCCGTGATGTACAACAAGAAATCCCTTTCATATTTTGGAGGACTAAAAAGGGGTAGAAACAAGCACGTTTTATAACACATCAAAGGATCATTGCATGAACTCATCCCAAACGAAAGGGACCCCCTTTTTCAACAAGTGCATAAATCCCTTGGTGATATCAACATAGTTAGCTATAAAGAACTGAAGGAAAGTAGCCTTTCCTTGAAGACTCTGAAGTTGATGAATATTATGGGGGGGATAAAACTAAACTATTGTCTCGACCTTCAAAGTATCAACCATGATCCCCTTGTTGGAAACAATGAATCCAAACAAACGCCTTAAAACGACACAAAATATGCACTTGTTTTGGTATAATTGAATACAACAATACCGAAATATTTTAAATATAAGCCTAGGATGAGCTTGATGATCTTCTCTCTTACAAGAACGAGAAATGATATCATATTGATATGCCTCAATGATATGCTTTAAATCATGAAAAGTAAACGACATGGCCCACTGGAAAGTAACCTTAGCATTTTTAAAGCCAAAAGACATTTTCTTGTACACGAAAGTCCCCCAAGGACCTATAAACGTAGTTTTTTGTTGATCCTTGGGTTGGATCTGAATATGATTGTACCCAAAAAATCTATCAATAAATGAAAATATTTTTCTTCCCACACACACATCGATAATCTGATTGATAAATGGTGTCAAAAAGTTTTCCTTTGGATATTCCTTGTTCAGATCACGAAAATACATACATACATGAATGTTTCCCTACTTCTTATCTATACGGATGATATTCGACATCCATTCCATTAGGGGAACTAGGTAAATGAAACCAACCTTAAGCAATTTGTCTTCCTCAACCTTTGTTGTTGTCGCCTTCCTAGGATTCAAAGGTCGTAACTTCTATCGAACAGACTTAGCATTCTCATATGTTAGAATTTCATTCTCAATATTATGGGGGTTAGTGCCTTCTATTTACTCGTAGGACCATGAAAAAACTTCATGAAAATATTTAAACAAAGAGGTATACATGCAAATCTCTTTAGGATAAAAGTCTGCACCGATAAACACATTTTCCACAACATGAGGGGTCTTTGAGATGTCGATTGAAATAGTTTCAAATATATTGGCCATGTTCCCCTTAGCATTGACACCATGCTTTTCCAAGGGGTTAATGGGGTGATCGAAACCTCCGCTCAAAGTTGATTACAATTATCCTTTTTCAGCTTGATCAAGTTATCAAAGGAAGTAAGATTTGTTGACTTGCAAACTCGTAACTAGCCACTAGCCTACAAATTGTTGCAAGGCATATATAAAAGATTATTAATAAATATAATTATTAGGGGGGACCCCATAGTAAGGTAAATAAAAAACTGACAATGTGTTGATCTACATATGATTTTGAAGGCTAATGGTGTCATTCGGTTTTACTTTGAAGGGTTGAAGCATCTCACGGCATTCATGATCATAATATTGTCAAGGTTATGGTGGTCAAAAAATGATTAATTTTTTTTCCACACTTTGTTTCCATTGGGTTACAATACACATATGCAAACGGTTTGGGTTTTTACTGTTATATTATTTTGTTGGTTGTATGTGACAAAGGTTTTCATGGAATATATAAATCTTGTTGCAAGATATAAGTGTTGTCTCTTCTACATTTGAAAATATGGTTCAATTATATTACAACATTCAACGTGCAATGGTATTCAAACTATATGACACAACTTTAATGTTATATGAATAGTATCGGGCTCATATATACAACACTTAATTATTTCATATGGGTGACAACTATTGTTGTATTGGCAAATTTATATCATTGCGCGATGCATATGGTATATTGTTTGATGAATAGATTGTTTAATTGACATTGCTTCGGTGGAATTGAACGTTGGTTTAATGTGATGGAACTTGACCATAAATTTGAGCCACAAACATTTATGCCAACTGACATGGTGTGTGGTCCCTTTCCTACAAGTCATGCTACTATTAGGTGCTACATTAGAAAGTGGTGTTGAGTTGGTAGAGGTTTTACTATTTGATATTATTGGAAACACAGTGGTGATTGATGTGCATCTAGTGCACCACTACGTGGGTTTTTTCACCTTGAGTTCACTTTGTCTTTGGCATTATGCACCCGAGTTATTTGGTTTTCTCTACCGTGGTAACGAATTGATTCATAGAGCTCAAACCATGGCAGTTTTGGGTAACAAATTTTGCTCATCCTGGTCTTTAAGACACCATTTTTCAAAGGTATTAGGTTTCAATTTGTTTTACACCTAGTACTGCAAAACGTTTGTCAATAAATGGTTGTGTTGGCTTTGGTTTCACATTGTTGTTGCATAAATGTTTCATTTCCTCTCTTGTCATTTTATTGTGAATAAATTTAAGGTTTTGAGCTACAATCACTTCATTCATTATCCCACTTTTCATTCCATTTTGCGTAAAAAAATATTTTGGTTACGATCTATGTTTTCATATGAGGTTCAAACTTGAAACCTTTGAAGCATGCCACATGATATCTATCATCTTTACACAAAAATGAATTGTTGGGTTTGTTAAAAATATATTTCTGATATGGGTTGAGTTTAACAACCATTGCACTAGAAGCATTTTTGGTCACAAGTTCTCTGGTTATATAATCATCCTCTTTTTCAATAAAAGATAATCGTGAACCATACCTTTGTTTTACCCTTGGGTGTTACCCAGGTTTCAACTCGAACCAGAACCCAATCTTAAAAATTCACAAAATTGGTTTGGATATATTTAAAGGCTAAGTTATAAGGCCAACTTGATTTATTTCCATGTAATCAGTGCCATGATACCTTTCCTCTTTTCCTAGTTTGTGGGTTCATGTGTTTCGAACCTAGTCCAAAGTTTTAAAGAAAATTTTGAAAGAAAAGACGTGGGTGGTGAAGATGACCTCTCTACAACACATTCAAGAGTCATTGGTTCTAATTTTAAGTGATATACCCCAATTGTTGGTTTCGAAACCCTTTCCAAATGAACAACGAACTCTAACCCTATGTCTCATTTGAGCTATATGCTTGACAATGGTTTGCTTTGACATATCCACAGTTTATTAAGTGTTTTGATTATAGTTTTCATTCAGAAATGGATAAGAATATGGTTGACCTGTTTCGTTACTATGATGGTGAATAATGTTGATATGAAGCATTGTGGAAATGATGTGAAAAGAAATTTGATTTTTAAATTTCTATAATTTCAGAGTGATGACCAGGTTATGGAATTACTACTTTCAATGATTCATGTTGATAAAGGATGATCCATTTATTTTCATCAATCTCATTTTTCACAAGTTATTCCTCAAAATTCTATTCATTAATTCCTTATTCTCATTTACTCCCTGTCTATATAATTGGAAAATTAAGTTTTGTTTTATCAATTATGGGTGATTGGTTTTCATCTTGGGAACATCTCTATAATGTTTGACTAAACCAAGGAAAAAAAAATATGAAATGACAACATATTAAAATTATGAGAAATGGAATGTAATTGTTATATAAGCTCACTTTCCTTCATCAATTTCACTTTTCATAAAATTATTCCCCGAACTCCCTGACATTTATTTCCCTTCTCCATTTAGTCCTACTTATATGATAAAAGAGGATGGTTTGTTATGTTCAACATGATAGAATTTTATTGGCTTGTAGATTTCTTTTATGGATTGTACGTAAAATATGGGAAAATTTATTTTGATAAGGATCAAACATTCTTGGATTGCATATTTGTATGTTGGATGTGGTTGATGAATATTAATCGTTTGTCCATGTTTCACTTTATCCCTTTATTTTCCTATTTATGTTTTATAGTTGTGTCAGGTAAGATCCAATCTAATCATTTAGATAAATTGTATTAGACATTCTATCTTACTGTTTCTTTATCCTTATGCTAATTGGATTATCATAGGTTTTAGATGATATTTTTTAGTAGAGGCAACTATGGTGGAGGAAATAGAGGCATAGGAAATAAAGAAAGGATGCCAAATGATTTTTGGAAAAGAGGAAACAAAAGGTTATGATTCTCCATTCACTTTGATGAAGACTTAGAAGAGTTCAATCAACTTTTACAAACAGGTTTTGTGAACCTAGCTAGGAAAATAGCCTTCTGACCTCCTCCTTCACTTGAAATACCACCATTGCATCATCATCCTAGCATTTATGGCATATCAGTGCAGCCACATGTATCCTTACGACCAGAAGCTCCATTCAATGATGACTAGAATGATGTTGTACATCCTCCACAAACTCATATTGATGAATGACCCATAATGTATTTTCCATTAACTCCTCCTCCTCTTAAGAAACCAACTCAACACATTGGATCAATGACTTCACATGACCATTCAAATCATCCCCTAAAAAGACTTGAGTCCATTGCTCAAGAACTTGAACCTAGTAAGGGAAAACAACTGGCCAATTCTGCTAAGTCTGATCAATCTGATCCTTCCTCACACTTGGTCACATCTCATTCCCAACACCCCAAACATGAAGACAAACATATCCCTTTTGGAGACATGCACCTAGAAACTTCATCCGTTAAAGGTCAAATTCCCATCAATGTAGATTCATAGGTGCTTCAAGTGGTGGATTCTAAAAATAGTGGACATAGGCAAATTGCCTCACATAAAAAGTATGATTTTTTATTTTTTCATGTTTATTTTTAGTTGATTGTTGGGACAAATTTCACTTATTTTTGGACATGAGTTATTTTTGAACAACCTTTATTTTTGGAAATCAAAATGACTTATTATTTTGAGCATGTGCACACATGCAAACATATTCGATATTTAGGGAGCCACACGTGTTCTTTGTAATAATTTGTTGTGGGATAATTGGGTATTTATATGTCGTGAAATTTTGAATGACATGGATGCATATTTATTTATGGAGGAACGAGATTATAAACAAGGATACATAGGGGGTCCTCACATATTAGTTAATATTTACTATACCCTTATCATTATTTATTAATATTTATTTATGAGCAGTATGTCCCTATCAAATTAAAATTAATTTAAGTAACTTAAGTAAAAGTAGTTGGAACTACCCAAAACTACTTTTGGAAAATAAAAGAATGACTTGAGGGACAAGTAATGGGGAGAGAGATAGAAGCACAAACTCTATTAAGGTTTGTTTTTTTCTCTAAAGTGAGATTATATTACTACTTCATTCATTTATGAATCACTTAAAAGATAAAATCTTCTTGTTGATATCATTGTCTTACTGAAGGTGGAAATAAGAAGGACTAAGAAGCATAGATTGTTGACATGCTTCAGAAGGTTGATCATTTGTTTATGATAGTCTGTAAATTCTTATTGGATTTTTGAATTAGTTTTCAGTTCTAAATAATATTTTTTTCATAATGAAGATAATTGCATATTGTGACTTGTTGATCCAATTTTCCTCAGTTTTGGTTTTACTTAGAAGAAATTGACTATCTCTGTGTGATTTAACATTCCACCTCTGACTTCTAAGTCTTATTCTAGTCCTTACCCATTATGGGGTACGAAAGAATGCTTTTTCGTTGTAATTTAGAACTGAATTAATAAAATCATTGATGGTTTTGTCTGTCATTTTGGACTACATGTGTAATCGTTCTCAAATTTTGCTTCATGATTTTTCATTAAATTTGTTATAAATTTATGTTACAAACATTTATTTATTTTCTTTGTCAAAAAACAACATAAAAGATAACATTAGGCCCAAGTATATTTTGCTTGAGGACTAATTGATATTTTTTTTAAAGGCTATAAACATAGGGCAACAATCCCACCTATCTTACTTTAGCCCAACAGGATTAAAAAATGTTGGTATAGAATATCCATTCCTTTGCATCAACATTTATTTGGCAACCATACTGAAGAAATTTATCCATATTTCTCTGGTAGTTGTATTTTATTTTTTGTACTTAGTTTTCTTATTTTATTTACTGATTTCATGACTTTGGATGTTGTACAACAACATAACATTGGAGATGGTTTAAATGATCAAACTAGTATTTATTTGACTTTATTCAATCTAATTTTAGAAACTAGTCACAATCATATCGAACTTCATCGTTCTTGGTGTTAGCACCATCATTTTTTTAGTTAGAGTTGCTCTTAGTCAAGTTAGAGTCTGCGTGTCAAAGCGTGTGAGGTCAGGTACTGAAGATAAAATGGGTCGAAGTCAGCAAGTGGTCGATTGGCCCTTGGAGTTGAGAATGAATGTTAGAACCAAAACATGTGTAAGGGACAAAGGTCTTTTCCCAAAGAGGCGGTTCCTATCAAAAATGAAGGTCTTACATGCCTAAAGTCGAGGCAAGTGGTTAAATAGAGGTTTATTTTAAGGACAAAGTGACCATTATCATCTCATTATGAAGCCAGATAGAATAAAAAATCGCAGCGCTCATATCACATATGCCCTGTAGCTCTTATTAGCTATACTTCGCACACTCTGAAGTGTACCCGTCGCGCGGATGCACTGCGAAAATATCCAAGCTCGCTCTAAAACATCTAGTCACCATGAATTCAGTGTCCCCCGACTATTCCCATCTCTCGCCTGCCCGATTATAAATTCTGAGAGATCTACATGCATTATGATCATCAGTAGAGTTTATGCCTCACCTATAATTATTCTCACAGGCATAGGTCAATTGAGATTATCGCCTTTGGCCCACACAAAATCCATCGCGCACAAAACCGATTCACGTTGCACCATGACGACATCCTAGAGCATAAGAAAAGGTGCGTGAAGTGGCAGGAATGTTGGTTCCGAGCCTCAAAGTTTGAAGTTGATCAACGAAGATTCATAGGTTAGGGCATCTTTTGAGCAGGTCAGATGCATGGCCTTTTGTAGAAAAATCCAAGGTTTACACGAGACTAGCAGAGCAGTTTGCACTCAGATTCGATGGGTCCCGTGCAGTGATTGTAGGTGTCTCTTTCCAAGTGACAGAGGAAACTCTGTCATCCATGAAAGAGATCCCTCCACATGGTGAGGGGTGGTTTAAAGGCATGTTGTTGGACACACAATGTTATGAAGACTTCATCAAGCGAGACTTCTTAGGTGGGAAGGTTCAAACAGACGTTCCAAGCAAATATTTGTAGGGCCCCTTTCGGAAACTCATGGAGGTGAGAAATATTTCACCTTTTAAGGAAGGTTTGATAGAATATATCCGCACCACATTATATTGTTGATGCATTTCATAGGGAGGGGACTGTTAAATCTTCCATTTTTCTTGCACCAAAGTCTCTGAGAAATGGTGCACAACACCCAAGATGACATACCTCATTCAAAGAGGAAAATATCACACATCACACTGATTAAATTGATTTTGGTGGAGGAGTTAAGGCTACTAGTAAATAACTGATATTCTTTTCTACTTACAACAAGCATCCCCAAGGATTCAAAAGGGGATTTTCTTCTACCCGCAGAAAGGGTAGCACTGCACCGCACAGAGGCCGAAGTAGGAAGAGCTGCAGAGGAAGGAAGGATGTTGGAATCCTTGTCCCCTCAACAACAAATACCCTGAAGAAGGGGCAGGCCAAGGAAAAACAAGGAGGCCGGAGAGACCCAAGTCCCAAGCGATCTGCACATGAAATCAACCATCGAAGAGTTACTCATATGCGCTATTCGGCTGGAGCCCATCGAATGCAAAAATCGAGAAAGCTAGGGCAGAAGGAGGAGGATAGACACTGAAAGCATAGATGTTTGTGAGCCATCGTAGCAGCTAAAGAAAGCGTAGCTCGCTATTGTTGAGCTATACCAGGAAAATAGAGAAATGAGACAACAACTAACAACAAAGACCCTTGAAGTACCAACATCACTAGTTCGCAAGGGAAACACGACTTGGCTAAAGAGACATACAATATGTGGTAGGAGTCTGAGAGAACACTTAATCGTCTAGATGCCCTGTCATAGTAAAGCATCGACACATCATTTTCTAATGATGAGATCTTGTTGATGACTGAAATGTCGTGACAAAGACGAGCGACTATGATGCTACCGATTTCAGGCAGTTCTATTTTTAGCAAAAAGTCATTCGAAGAGTCATCTGACAGAGTGTAGTCGAAACCTAGTTTCTATGGATGGTAGTTAGAATGCAGGGTAGCTCAAGTGGTATGCCTTTGTCTATATATTCTATCTTTTCAATGTAAGTCGGGTTGGTTGGAAAAATAGTGTAGACAGTGACTATTGATAGTAGTTTTTGATCTGATTGAAACTTAATGCAAAAGTCCTGAAGCTTTGATGAAAATATTCCAATAGTGGTAGTCTGATGTATTGTATTATGTCTTTGCGTATGTGATTTCCTACATTCTTTATATCCATATCTATAATATTTTCTTGAATCAGAATGTAATTTTGAATCTAGAATTCACCACGCAGTGCTCTAGATTCACGCCATTTAGACAAACCATATTTATTCTAAGTTAACTCCTAATTCATTCCTGGCGGTGCTTCGAGTTGCTTCGTGTGTTTTTATCTCACCACACACAATGATTTTTCACTAAAGACTGTTGCTCATTTAGACTTTACTCTCTTGAGTTCAGTTAGTGAGTCATTTGTTTCTGTCATTTTCTTAAATCGACTCCATAGCGCAAGGTCTTTCTTTATTTCGCTAATAGAACCAAAAATATTGTTTAAAAGTGTTAAATATAGCCTAGAGTTTAAATTTATATCATGTACAGAGACAAAGTCTCAAGAGAGAGCCCTCTCTAGGTCCGAAAGGCAAGTTTTGGGCCTCAAAATCAGTTTGAAGGTTGCCTCTGTCATTCATTTTCTTAGCCGAACTAAGTTTACAGAGTGTTAACATTCTGGCACTGTTTCCAGGGACAGAATTGAATAAATTTTCCCTGGGAGAACGACTAAAGCTATAGTTTTGACCCCTAAGGGTAACAGTCGGGAAAACATCTGTATTGGCTGAAAACCTTTACCCTGGAAACTCCAGTGAAAAATAACAGTGCCACGTAGTAGCGCCATTTAAAAAACCTGGCTCTGAAGACCATTTATATTAGAGCCAATCTTGACCCCAACCCCGTAGAGCTTGTGTATGATCCCTAGATACTTCTATGTAGGGTAAGGGAGCAGGTGCAAGACTCATTCAATTACTTAGACAAAAATCTATCCTTTCCCAAGGATGGGGCTCAAAGCATTGATGACCTTGAGTTTGACACTTTGTTTGAACAGACTTTGTTCAGGTCTAAATCATAAACCATCTTGGACCATATAGTTTTTGATGAGGAAAGGTTTCGATCTCTAATCCCGCAAGCTGCAAATCCTGCTCATAGCATCCCCCAAATCCCGAATTCCCCTAGAGAAATGGCTTCCAGGTTCTCCCCCCTTTTTCTGCCTACCCAACTGTATGATTTTCCATAGAACTACAACTAGAGTATTAAGATCTATGACGCTGAAGGAAACGTTTCAACCCAAAAGCATCTAGATTGGTTCAACAATTTCATCGATCTAAAAGAGGTAGACTATGTAGACGCGAAAATGAGATTGTTCACGCAGAGTCTTTCGGGGGAGGTGAGAAAGTGGTTCAAATCCCTCCCAACAACAAGCATTCAAGACTTTGTTGCATTTGAAACATCTTTCATTACTAGATGGGGAGACAAAAATAATCCTTTGTAGCTGCTGAAACAGTGTAACAATATGAAAAGTGCATCGGATGAGACGATGCAAGAGTTCTTGTCCTGTTTCATGAGGGTTTACAATTTGATTCCCACTGAAGTCTAACTGCCTCTTGGGGCTACACAGCTGCGATACACCGACTCCTTTGATAGTGATTTTGGCCTATTGTTAAGGGAGAGAAGATCAGAAAATTTGGACGCTATGATGAGTGACATAATCAAAGTCGAGGTAAAACTAATGGCATCGGGAAAAATAAAATAAAAATTCAATAAAGGCAGGAGGAAACCTCAAGGATATGCACAACCATCGACCTCTCGATCCTTAGAGGACAAGTTCGACTTGATGATGAAGACAATGGAGAAACTGATGGAAATAATGTCCCTAGGAGACAAACCCACTGCCCAAGAACATCATGATCCCCAACCCAAGAATCAGAACCTCAGAAGAAGTCAGGTCCCACAGATTAGGTAGAGTGAACAGAGAGACCAGAGAGACCAACAAATAAGGCCCTCGTTCCAAAACAACTACGCGGACAAATATTTTGATTAGATGTTCAAGGATCAAATGCATTGTTTTAAAGACAAGGACACGTGTGTGTTTTTTAAAAAGGGGGAACATGATCAATACATGAGAGAAAATGATGAAATTATGATGGAGATGGATGACACACTGTCTTGGGAAACAGAGTAATTCAGGAAAGTCTATCACAATGCCATCATTCAATTCTAAAAGAAGTACAACCTCAGGAGCAAAAAGGCATCCATGGAGCCTCAACAGACGAATCCCATAAGGGATCCTCAACAGATGAATCCTGTAAGGAAAACATTGGCGAATATCCCTTCCACAAGTCAACTGAAGAAAGACAATCCGACCAAGGATGCAACATAAGAGGAAAATTCAAGGGAGGAAGTTCCAAGGAGAATGCCAGAAACAGGCCGAGAGACATGCAACAAAGAGGTAGAAAAAGTCTCTCCCCCCTTTAACTTTGAGAATGAAATGGCCAAGATTAAAATCTCTATCCCTTTCAACGAACTGATCAAAAAGGGAGAATATCGAGATCATATCATTAAGATATTAAATATGGGGGGGAGGCTCCTGAAACTTTGAATGTCCATGATGATCACCTTGCCATTTTGTTCGGTCCACACGTAGAAGAAACAGGCGATACTGAGGACGTTCCCCCATTCTTTGTTAGTATCAAGGTCCAAGACATGACCTTGCATAAAGACATGTTGGATTCAGGCGCATCACATGATCTTATGCCCAAAGTGATCATGGAGGAGTTGGGTTTGGACATCACTAGCCCTATAAGGATATTTTCTTTTGACTCCAGAAAAGAGAAATATATAGGTCTGATCAAAGATATGGTTGTCTTTATATCCCATATCCCTTATAAGAATTTGGTTATGGATGCGGTCATGGCCGATATACCCCCTAATTTTGGCATGCTATTATCTAGGTCATGGGCCACAAAATTGAAGGGAACTCTACAGATGGACATGTCGTACGCCACCATCCATGTTTTCGGCCAGGACAAACGGTTATACAGAGAGATGTTGCTGAAACACATGGTGAGTAGTAAGACACAGCTAAATAACCACCCCATCTACTCTGTCGACATTGATATTGGCTCCTCCATTTTTTATAATGACCCGAGTTTTGAGGAAGAAGAAGGGACGACTGTCATGGATGTTGACGACAAAGTTGTGCGATAAGAAGCAGAGTGTGAAAACCCAAGGAATCGTGCATAAAAGGAGATGTGGAGCATGAGTTTCAATGGAGCCATAAGTAAAGAAGGAGTAGGGGTCGACGTATGGATAATCCCTCCCAAGGTAGGAACTAAACTTTGCTCTTACAAACTCGCTTTTGACTACACTAATAACATGGTTGAGTATGAGGCACTGATTTTGGGCCTGATATTTTTGAAAGAGTTGGGAGCAAAGAGGATAGTAGTGCATGGAGACTCTGAGATTATTATAAACCAAGTGAAAGTATATATCAATCCAAGCACCCCAAACTAAGAGAATACATAAATATGGTGCTATATCTCCTCGAAGAATTCTCGGAGTATAATTTATCGGCAATCCCAAGGGGGCATAATCACATTGCAGATGCCTTGGCCACCTCAACCTTAGTTTTTAAGATTCCCATTTTTCCAAATAGAAAGTATGAGATTGAAGTCAAACACAAGCCAATGGTGCTTGATAATATAAAGTATTGGCAAGTCTTTGAGGATGACAAGAAGGTGGAGAGATTTCTCCAAATAAGTGACAAGTTTGCTAATATGAAGATTGATGATGAGTGTTGCTACGACGAAGATGAAAGCACGGAGGCGCGCAGTGAGGATGATCCTTTCCAGAACCAGATAGCCAGAAGAGACATAGTACATCTTAAGAAGAATATCATCTCGAAAGGATTAGTTCCATTGGAAAATATTTTTTATGAAAACAACATGGCTAGAAATCCCAAGATCACTACAAATGAGAAAGATGTCGAGGATTGTAATATCGAGACATAGGATAATTTGAAAATAATTAAGCTATCAAATATTCTTAGTCCAGAGGTCAGACATGATTATATCAAGATCATGAAGGATTTCCCCGACGTTTTCACTTGGAGTTATGATGATTTGAAATTTTATGACACCAGAGTGATTTAACACGTCATTCCTCTCAAAGAAGACTAGAAGCCTTTCAAGAAAAAGTTGAGACGGATAAATATCCTACTACTACCACTAGTCGAAAAGGAGGTAAAGAAACTTTTCGAAGACAAAGTCATCATTTCCTTAAGGTTTTCAAAATGGGTTGCAAATCTGGTACCTATAAGGAAAAATAGCATCGAAATAAGGTTGTGCATCGATTTTCGTAATATGAACAAAGTATCCCTCAAGGACAACTACCCGCTCCCAAAGATGGAATATATATTTCAGAATGTATTTTGGTCCTAGAAGATGTCTATGCTAGATGGATTTTTCAGGTTACAATCAGGTCATGGTACACCCAGATGATTGGGAAAAGATGGCTTTCATGACACCATGGGGGACATTCATGTATGCTAAGATTCCCTTCGGCCTGATGAACGTTGGAGATACTTTCCGACAGGCAATGGTTATAGAGTTTTCTAAAGAGAAGGACAAATTTATAGTGATCTATCTGGATGAAATCACATTGTACTCTGACTCTGACGAGCAACACCTTGGGCATTTGAAGAGAGTTTTCCAAAAGTGCAGGAAGTTTGACATATATTTGAATCCGAAAAAATCACATTTCAGAATGAAAGAGGGGAAACTATTGGGGCACATCATATTGAAAGAAGGTATAAAGATAGACCCCAGTAGGGTTGAATGAATCTTGAAAATCAGCACTCCACGTAGCAAGAAGGAGGTGTCGTCCTTCCTGGGAAAAATGAATTTCTTGAGAAGATTCATCCCAAACTTGGCATAAATTATAAAACATATCACCTGTATGCTCAGGGAAGGTAATGAGATCAAATGGAACCCTGAAGCCAGAAAATCATTTGAATATATCAAGATAGTGCTGACCAAAGCTCCAGTGTTGGCGAGCCCAGACTTCACAAAGGATTTCATCTTGTTCTCGTTCGCCTCGGAACATACAATTGCTGGCGTATTATTACAAAAGGAGGATTAGAATTTTGAGAATCCTATGGCCTACTTCAGTAGGACGTTGAGGTATGACATTATATAGAAACAAGAATACACCTTAGTGAAATCCCTAAAGGAGTTCATAACCTACATACTGCATTCCCATGTCATCGCTTCTGTGCTCAACAACTCAGTGAAAGATATCCTGACGCAGCCTGACCCGGAGGGCATAAGAGGTAAGTGGATCACGACCATGCTAGAATATGACCTTGAAATCAAGCCCACAAAGTTGATCAAAGGACAAGGCCTCGCAAAATTGATGGTACAATTGAACTACGACGTCTTGGAAATCAAATTCATTGTTGATTTATCATAAAATCCCCAGGAAGAGACAACCACACAGGTGGCTCAAAATTTCATCGATTCACCTTGGTACACGGATGTCATTTATGTATTGAGGAATCTGTAAGCCCCTCCAGGGTTAAGTAAGAACAAGGCCATATTTTTAAAGATCCAATCTACTAAGTTCTGCATCCT
>ML870250.1:0-15749 GCA_009831015.1 Picea engelmannii | reverse complement strand
AACAATAACTTGGACCCTATTCCTCTTGTGTGATTTTCAAAAACACCAAAACATTCATCTTGAGAGGAATTAGAAGATAAAATAACATTGCATACCTTATGTTCATGCATGTACTTGGTAAGGGTTTCCTTTGCCTCATGGAGCTGAATCTCCATTTCATGCAACTTTGCAAGAAGCTGGTCTTTCTCCTCCTTCATGGCCATCAACTGCTCTTCAAGAGAAATGCTCTCATTTCTGTCTTCACACATCTCTTTCATAAAATCTCTCATGGTTAGAATCTCCTTCAACATCTCTTTGTCAAAGAGCTTGGATTTTGAAGATGTATGAGAACTATCAATGTTTGAATCTTCCTCCATCCTTGCAAGATATCAAACTTCAACACAAAACTTGCACAATAATACCAACAGCTAAATCTCAAGCTATCAATGGAAAACACATGAGCAAAACAAACTATGCTCTGATACCACCTGATCTGTAAATAGAAGGCTGACTTGTTATGCTATGCAAGCACCCTCTACTTCATTAAAATAAACTTTACAGGACCTTGCTTCATGTGTTAAAATATGCAAAATAGTTTATGTGCCAAATTTATGTATCTTCTTGTAAATGCTTATATGTGAGGATATGTTCTTTTAAATGGTTATATATGTACTTTCAATAAATACACATCAACATAAATTGCAGCAAATAAACCATCAAACTCACAACAAGAACAAGATGATAAAGGAGTTCACCCCTCTCCGGGCTACATCTCCTTGAGCCTCCATTAATGGACTTGGCTCTCTGGGATTAATTTGGAAAAAAATATTTTACAAGCTGCTTCTCAACTCCAATGGAAATTCTGACTGTACCATTGAGATCAAAACACATAAAAACCCCAAAAATGACTAATAAAACTCTGAAAATGGATCATGGCTCATCCGGGCATGATCTCTTCTATATGTGGCCATAAGCTTCCCTGAGCTTCTCTTTGGAAAAAACACCTGTAAAAGTCCTCAAAAACCTTTGAAACCTGTCCCAATGTGTTCAGAGAATAACAATTAGCCAAAGATGATTATTCAATCACAGAAAACAAACATAGGCTCACCAAAACATGTCATCCATCAATGAGGGCTTCAAGCTCCCTAGAGCTTGTTGAAACTTCAATGGCTAAAAACCTACAAAAGAAGTTTTCAAATGGCCTTGACAATAGTGCCAATGGATTCAGGACATCCAAAAACCCCTAGTTGGGCATTTACGACACCTCAATCGGCCAGAAAATGAGAAAGATAGGCCTCCTTCCATCCTCTTCCTTCAAGCTTGCTGGCTCTGGTTTGCCAAAATGCACCTCTTGTACGTTGAACCCAAAACACACGCTTATTTAAGCGCAAAAACCTGGCACCGATGCATAACCAAAAAACAGGCTAAACTGTCGAACAGTTAGGGTGCACCCAGCCCCTAACTGCCTAGGATCATGGCCATGTGGGCCATAGGACCGCGCATATATACAAAAGGGGCTAAAACCCAAAGCAAATAGTTATGCGCCAAGTGTCGGCGCGTTTCAAAACTCCCGCACACAAAACTCCGTGTAACCACCGGTCGTATGTGAAACAATACAACCACGGGCTAACCGTTAAACCCACACACGCAAGGTGTTAACCACCGGTCATATGCGTTACCAACATAACCGCGGGCTGGGGCTAAGCCCCAGCCCGACCCCCGCGCCAAACTATACAACAAAGCAAATTTAAATAAATTTAAATCCATTCATATAACAAGACACAAAGTATGGCGCATTGGCAAGGCGGAATTTGCGAAGGCTTTGGTAAAGGGGGAGGTCTGGGGTTCTATCCCCATGGACTCCACAAACTTTTGAACTAACAACCCATTAGACCAACAGCCAATAAAGGGGTGCCACGTGGACTGGGCCACGTGGCACCTTACCATTAACCAAAATGATGCCACGTGTTGAAGTGCCATTCGCCCAAATCTGCCACTATGAAAATGCCACATCATCAACTACCATGTCATCGTACGGTCACCACATCAGCATGTACGGACTCTGCCACGTCAGCCTGTACGGACTGCACAGTCAGTATCCATTTTTTTCCCTATTTGACGATTCGGAAAGATCGTGATATCTCTCGCTCCCGACGTCTGTTTGAGACGAAATGAATTGCATTGGGTTCGTGATGATGAGGGATACGCTCTCGTTCGTTTTGAGGCAATTCCGAGAACATTGATTTTTGAGCTAAAATTTGACCCTTGGTCCAGATTTTGATCACATAGATACTCAAGAAACCTTGAAATATGAAGGGAAGGAGAACCCCATTCGAATTTTGGATAGTCATCCAACCATTTTTTTGTCTATTTTGAACTTATTTAGACACCCATGTATACTTTCAAAATCAATGGATGGACACACTTGTTCCCAAGGTTCCATGATCTCATCATCCCTAGGTTTTGGGAGGCGTTGCTTAGGTGTGATATTAGGGTACTCTAGGGGAAACAAAATATAGATGGAATTCATTTGATTGGGCCTCTCATAAATATCCCTAGGGTACTTATTTTTAGGATGACAGTCTCTTTGTGGTAATGACCTAGGAGGTTGTCGATTCATCCAATCTCCATTCATCAAATCTTGGGAGTGCGTCTCAAGATATTTCATGTTTGAGGATCATGTGCTCCATTTTCTTTTTCTAGGGATTTTACAAGGTAAATGCTCCTCATCACTCATAATTGGCTTCTTGGTGGGAGGTTCCCCTTCTTTCATGATATCAATCTTATTGATGAGGACATCATGGGCACTAGCTAGGTCCATTACTTTGTCCTCAAGGGAAATTATTTAGGAGAAATCACTAGGATTGCACGAATTCAAGTTATCCTCAAGTTGGCAAGCAATGTCTTGTGCTTCCCTAAGATTCTTGGGTGACTTGTTCTTTAAGAGAAATTGGAAATTCCCCTTAAAAGAGCATAGATATTGGCCTAAGAGAGTATGCTCTGGTAGTGAATTAGGGGGAATCTGATTGAGTAATGTATTGAATATATCATTGAATTCCTTCATAGACTCTTCTTCATGCTTATATATCTCTTGGTATTGGGAAAAGAGGTAATCCAAAGTCCCCTTATTCATGGTATTACATTTTTTACAATACAATATACATATAGGAGCCAACGGCATCCAAAACCCTAAACCAATGACCTAGATTAGTCAACAACCCTAATTCCTTAACTGGAAATAGAAAACCATTGACAAAGAAACCATGTGCCTAAAAATGACCTAAATATGTGACACGTTTCCTGAGGCAGAAAAAAAAATTTCGGGGGCGCTGCCCCCAAACCCCCGCATGGGTGGATTTCACCTCCCTATAGACCTACTGCAACACAAACACTACTACTCGTGCAAAGAATATAACACATACCCAACACTAGGGTGGTGTTATGTCTCCTCGAGGGGACATTAGGATGCAAGAACATGGCGCTAGGAATCCATCTTTGTCAACACGTGCTACCATCATCTTCAAGGAACCCTACCATACTAGACTAGAAGGATGACGTCTCATCCTCCAAAGGGTAGCGTCCTGGTGCATGGAGGGAGGAATTCCCCCTCCCTAGGCATGCCAGAGTTCCTCCAAAGGCAACGACCTCTTCTTGTATCATGCAAGTTGGTCATCATTGTCATGCCCCAAGCCTGGGGTCTCAACATCCATCCCTGGGATTCAAGCCCTCATGAAGGTTCGAATTGGTCATCTCCTAATGAATACTTGTCCATCAGGCAAGGTCCTGCAAAGACAAATAGGTGTGCCCTCTAAGGGTCCATGATTCATGAGTATCATAGCAAGTAAATCACATCCAATAATCAAACCACCTGAACATGTGCATCAAACCCCCCTGAACCAAAAAAATGCTCAAATATGTTATAAAACTTGCCAAATTTAGGTTTGGGAAGGGTCTCAAGATGTCCTATTGGGTTAATCCCCATTAAGTCTAGGGTTTTTCCTAGTTCGATCCTAATCCAAGTCATGTAAGTGTATGAAGTGGCATGGGGTATTCCTTTGGGCATGGGGTGCATGTGATAATAGGGAAATGTGGAGTCTTACATGTGGGTGCCTTTTTGGAGGGTGAGCTGCACATTTTCATGAATGAAATTGTTTCCTAGCCCATTCATTTCCATTTATTCTTTCATAGCTTTCTTTCTTTTGATCTTTTCTTTTTTTTCTACAAGGGAATAGTTTAGGACCATTGCCTTGGCTTGGTTACCAGAAGTGATAGTGTCATCCATAAAACATTTCATGGAAATGAAAAGGTTGGCTCGTGATGAGACCCCTTTTCTCTTAGCTATGCAACCAAGAGCCACTACCCTGGCTTGGTGACCAGATAGGTGGTAATGTCATACCGTTACATGTTCATCCTGGGAAACCCTTCTTCAAAAGGGAGAAAAACCCAACAACTTTTCTTGGAGAGAATCTATTTTCCAATACAATAGAACCAAGAACCAGCTCTATCCACTAGAGCACAACAACTAAAGAATAATAATTATCTCCACAAGAGATAACCCAACAATGCAATAACATCAAACCCTAGCCAGAGCGCTAGAGTATTTCGCCTCCACTAGCACATCACCAAGACAAAAGATAAACCAGCCAACCTGCGCCCTTCTTCCTTCTGAACTGCAACTCCTACTGCAGCTATCCATTATAATTGTGCTCTATATGAGTGAGAGAGTGTGAAAAATGAGGAAGGTGTCACCTTTATTTATATTGTACTAGGCAGGTATCATTTCCAGTAGGGCCGACCTATCTTCCTGGAAAATATATTTTCTCTGTCTTTTTCCTGTGGGGTCGACTTTACTTATGGATCATTATATTTATTCTTTATTATTATTCTGTGGAGAGGAATTATCTTTTGGAATATTCTAATTTATTTTGAGGCTTCTTTGATCTAGTCAATGGTTATTCTATGATTTCTTGGCATCTTCATCTCTAAGAAAAGTTCTCTCGGAGGTGAATACCTCTTGTTGTTACCAAAAACATCAACAAATGCAACCTTTTTCCAATCCCATTTATTGTTTTTTATTCTTTTTAAGATGTTTCCAATTTGAATTCAAGGTGGGGCTTCTACCTAAGCATGAAAAACAGTGCCCGCCTTGACTCTACCCTGGTCACATCATGCTTCCCCAAGTTGAAACCATGTGTGGGGATTCTACCTAAGCATGAAAAACAATGCGCACACATGCTCCACCTTGGTCGGAATTTTGCATTAGTCATTTTTTACGGGTCCCATCAGTTTCTCATGAGAGACATTTCATTATCCTCGGGATCCCTGGGAGAGCATCTAGAAGATTTATTATTGGATTTTATATTTTTCTGGCTACAAGCCTCTGGGACTTCAACCCCTTATTCCCATGAAATGAGGGATAGTCCCTTCTTGGGTCAGTACACCCGAAAATCCCAAAAGGTAAGGAGATGAGGGGATGAAGTGTGGAAAGTGACAAGTATGGTCGGGAATGGCACGATTACTTGTCAAGATGACTTCCCAGTAGCAAACATATCCCTAAGGGTGACCCACTTACTAGGTGCAATGTCAACTACCAAAGTGAAACAGGGCAAAAAGCATAATGTCCAAGCAAACATTACATAATCAAGAGCAGTTTAAAATGCATAAACTCAAATGCCTCAAATATTGAAATGACACTCACCATGATACATGGCTTGTACCCATGGAGCAAGACCCAATGTCTCTTGGAAACAAGCTGATGTGGTGGATACCCTCATTATGAACCTGGAACTATGGTGGCAAGGTGGGTCTATGTTTGTGCAAGTAGACATTGTTGGTCAAAGTATCTCTCGGTACTCCATGTCTGCAACATGAGGGCCTCAAGACATCATCTCTTCAGTTATCCCTAGGAGTTAGGGATAACACTCCTACAATCAAGTGCCAAGCAAGTCAATCCATGAAACAAGGAATAACTCCATGAAGAAAGGGAGTATCCCCTCATCAATCAATAAAATAAAACTATTCCTCAACATGTGTAAAAGATATTGCTCCAAATATGGCACATGTGACCTTCCAATACATCAAAACATCCTCAAAGCATGTGCAAGTTCTAGATCCATGGATGAAAGAGTCAAATAAGCCATGTATCATCATAAACCATATGCCAAGTCATCCAAGAGATCAACCAACTCATCAAGAAGGGGAACGACCTCAAACAGAATTGCAACAAATGTGTGCATGCCTCCACATATGGGCCAAGGAATGGGAGCGCTTCATATAGGACCATGATCCACCTCATCATGAAGCAATTTAATATATAAACCAAGCCACATAAGCTAGGGTGTTCTTATACAAAGGCTCCAATTATGTTAGACCATGTCAAATGACCCAAAATGAATGTGAGATCAAGTGAAAGAAAGGGGAAAGTGCCAAGCACCCTATACCATCATGAATCCAACTAAATGAATATGTCAATACGATGTCTAGGGTGTTCCATAAAGGGAATCACATATCCTCATATACCATCAATTCCTAGCATAAATAAAGGCTAGAAAATCACATGACCAAGTACAATTCTATCTCTCTATGATAAATGAGTATACCAATCAAAACACCATCAAGACACCCATGAATACATCATCTCATCAAAACTATCAACCAAGGTGTTAGTATCCATAAAATGACACTCAAAATTTCGCCTTATTGCAAGACTGAGGTCATTCTTGTAGCACTGAAAAATATTGTTCCTACAAGCATCACCTTCACCTAAATTGACTCTGGAGATCGAACACTTAGGATGGAGGTCAAAGGTTTATTGTGTTAAGCCTACCAATCATCTCTTATCATACAATGAAAGAGGTATTTCATCCATATCATATGCCATCTCATGAAGCATCATCGACACATAAGGTATGAAAGGCAAGGAATTTAGTTGTGTTTTTCCTTTAACTAAAAGTTTTGTCGTTATGCCTGAATACCATCAACAATTATATGATTAAAGGTGTTGCTATATTGGGTATGACTAAAGGTTTTTTGGGGCATTTAGTTTATTTTATTAAAATATAAAATTATATTGGGCATAATATGCAACTAAAACTCTTAGATATCTTTCGATCACATTCACATGGCATAGCTCGGGTCTCGAAGGAATTATATAAGCACCAAAGCACCATATTCAAAATCAATATGACATCACATATTCACTAATTTAGGAGCAGAAAAAGGTTGTAAGTTTCATCATCAGGCCACAATCTTAAGTTATCAATGTTCTACCATACGCAACAGTCAAAATAGTGCACAATCCCAGTCGAGTCACTCAACACAAGGATTGACATCACCTACATGTGATAGCACCATCTCACAAGTGGCAAGGAGTAACCTACAAGACAAAGTTGTGCACCACGCATCGAAAAACACCATTGGCACCAGGCTATATGAAGAAATCAAATCCCTCCACCTGTTACATGTGGGATATGTCTCGCAAATGAGATTCTTCTCATAGCCTTGAATTTCCAGCTGATAGTTTTTACTTCGTGCCCCACAATACCTATAAATATTGCATTATGATGATAGAGACTGAGAGTGTTGCTCTTATTCTATGTTTAAACATTGATATGGTCCCTCCAGACGTTATCTTCTTGTGCTCGGATGTAGTGTTGGATTGATCTATTCTCATGAGAGTGATGCATTATCTAATGGTGAGGAAGTATGATCTTCTTAAGGAATACACCATCGAACCCAAAATTTCTGGTTACACAAGTTGCGGAATCTAAAGGGAGAAGGGACGACTTGAAATTTTATGTTTTATAATCAAAAGATAGATTTTGGAGCAGTTCTAAAGGAGGTGGAATGGTAATGGTTATGTTTAATGTTCTTTTGGTATAGAAGCGACATCATACAAGGTTATTCTACTCTGATAGCCATTCAGAAATCAAGGAAACGAGCAGACCAATCCATTATCATGTATTGTGGCATGGAAATCATTTTCTATCTGATGAGATGAAACAAGTTATCAACACTATATGTTACACCTTTTCCAGGTGCACAAATCCAGTCTCTTTGGTGCCTCTTGCATACTATACTCATCTTGCATCATATCGATATCATTTGTATTTGGATAAGTCTGGAGCATTTTCGAGACATCTTCCAGCAGATCGTCTAGTGCTTCTAAAGTTTCTTCTAATAGAAGTGGGCACTCCAAACTTTGTACTTCAATAGAACCTCTACCCCTTCAGAAGCTCAATGAAAATGTCAAGAAATCAATGTTTTACAGTTGAAAGAAGACTAAGTTTCTTATGAACAAACTTGAATAGCTTAAACAAGGGGATACAAGTCTCTTAATTTCAACAAATTCAGGCAAATCCAAAAATATCTCCATAAAATTAGCAGTCAACAATGGATTAGATCCATATTCAAAGATACTCGACTGATTTTAAGGAAACAAAATCAACAATTCGAATAAAGGAAGAATAGTAGTATATCCTCAAAATCTGAATTTGAAGATTGTTTGCAATGTATGAGACAGAGTATTTCAATGATGAAAATTGGAAATCAAGAATCGGATCCAGCATTTCCAGAAACACCTAGTAACCGGAGATAACTTCAAGATTCATCTCCATATTTCAAGATAATTTTATCAGGTGATAGAGCATCTTCAAGAATCAATTGTTCAAGATTATTTGCAGCAAAAAAAGATTTTGTCTTTTTCAAATAGGATTAGTTCCTATAAGTTTGTTACAGTTTGTTAATGTATTTTTATATATAGATTGTATCATTTTTCACAAGGGAGTGGGCCTGAGAGGTTTCAAAGGGGTTCCAGTTGGAGTGGTGGTATCGGAAGACTCTGTTTTCTGATTGTACAGTCTTGGACTTGTTTCATCCTGCACTCAATGCAAAGTCGTATATGATAGTCAGATCATCTATTCTTGTCTCTTATTCCTCATTTTCTTACTTTAAAAACATATTATCTTTGCAAAGCATTGAATATATTTTGTTTTGTCGGTAAGACAATGAATATTTTGCTGACTTCCCACTCATTACAAGACTTTTTTTTAAAGTACATTATTCTTTGTTTCGAAATGATATTTAGGATCAGGGATCTTCCTATGTAAGTAAACAGATTGGGAACTTGCATATTTCTTTCCTCTTATATTTTTATCTATCTCATTAGATTGATTACCATTGACTAAGTAAGTGTGATAAGAACTGTATTTGGTAATCAGAGACTGATGTTGTCCTTTTTCATCCACTGTTGGGTCCCCCGACCCTTTCAAAATTCAAAACAAATATTTATTTATAAAAACCATTGCAATAACTTGATGATGCCCTAGCTTTCCCTCTTACAGTCAAGTGCAACTTTAGAGACTAACATCTTTTGGAGAAATTGTCGGGTACGGAGAAACGAAGAATTTATCCTTGGGAGAACGAAAAAGTAAAGATCTAGCTTTGGATGGTGCACTGAAGATAGAAACTTTTAGACAAATTATTTTTCACCATGGCGACTCCATTGTTTAGAGACCTATTGGAGACTCCACTAGTTTGAAATGGACAAGATCCTAGATCGGAGGTATGCTTTCTGTGATTTTCCAAAGATAGTTGGTTTTCCAAATCCAGTGCCTAGTAGAGATGAATGGGACCTTCCCAGATTTAGAGGAGCAGATTGGGAAGTACCAGCAGAACAATTGCTAAATTTCCATGATTTTATTCATCGATTTCAGATCGTTCATGAGGATGTTCAGATCAAGCTTTTCAGATACTCTTTGGAAGGAATCACTCATGACTGGTGTCGATCTCTTCCAGTTGCCAATATCATCTCTTTGACAGGTTTTCATGATGCTTTCAATTTGTTTTGTAAAGAGTATTTTTATGCTGAACATATTTATGAAAGATGTTGTGATGAGTTTTATTTGCTTTGTAAAGACTCTGCTAGTTACGAAAAGTATACTTATGATGAAGAATTTATTGTAGAAGAAAGTGCTTTCCATGAGGTTCGGGAGGTTTTGAATGATCTTCATTGTGATACTAATATCGTA
The DNA here is from genome assembly GCA_009831015.1 of Picea engelmannii. Lineage (NCBI taxonomy): Eukaryota > Viridiplantae > Streptophyta > Pinopsida > Pinales > Pinaceae > Picea > Picea engelmannii. The sequence continues at coordinate 5,742 of ML870250.1, read as the reverse complement.
GATACATTTGACATTGTATTAGATATATCTATTGTTTTAAATGTTCATGAAGATCAAGATGTTTCTTTCGAGTATTTTGATGTCAAAGAGCAAATGTATACATTAGCAGAAGATAGTTTCATATCCGAGTCACAAGGATATAGTCAAGCAGATCAGGAAGAATTGCATGAGAAGTTGTTAATGCCTTGTTCTTTACCAATTGTCGAGCAAATCAACAAGTTCATTTTGCAAGAATGTATGGTTGTGCCTATTTGTTATGGAACCAATGTTGATCATGAGTTTTTCAAAGAGGATCAAGGAAATCATGGTCTCACCAACATGGCAAGAACTGCAAATGGACAGTTTGGTTTTTTACATCAGTTGCGTTTTCACGACCCAGTGGCCATTTACATGGAATTATGGTTTTCAGAAGCTTTCAGCCTTGCATCGTTTGGAATCAAACTGGATTGTGGTTGTAAGTATCTGCTGCAAATCAAATTTCTACTGCAAATGTTATATTCTTATTTTACCTTCATATATATACAAAAATCTATTTTAGTCAGTTGGATGCTATCATGGCTTCATTGGAAGTATGATTACACATAGTAGTATATCCTCAAAATCTAAATTTGAAGATCGCTTGCAATGTATGAGACAGAGTATTTCAAGGATGAAAATTGACAGTCAGATCCAACATTTCCAGAAACACCTGGTAACAGGGGATCACTTCAAGATTCATCTCTAGATTTCAAGATAAGTTTATCAGGTGATAGAGCATCTTCAAAAATCAACTGTTCCAGATTATCTGCAACAAATAAAAGATTTTAGATTTTTCAAATAGGATTAGTTCCTATAAGTTTGTTACAGTTTATCAATGTATTTTTATATATAGAATGTATCATTTTGCACAAGGGAGTGGGTCTGAGAGGTTTCAAAGGGGTTCCAATTGGAGTGGTGGTACTAGGAGACTATGTTTTCTGATTGTACAGTCTTGGACTTGTTTCATTCTGCACTCAATGCAAAGGCCTATCTGATAGTCAGATCATATATTCTTGTCTCTTATTCCTCATTTTCTTACTTTAAAAACATAGTATCTTTGAACAGCATTGAATATATCTTATTTTGTTGGTAATACAATGAAGATTTTACTGACTGCCTGCTCATTACAAGACTTGTTTTTAAAGTACATTATTCTTTGTTTCTGAATGATATTTAGGATCAATGATCTTCCTATGTAAGTAAACAGATTGGGAACTTGCATATTTCTTTCCTCTTATATTTTTATCTGTCTCATTAGATTGACTACCATTGACCAAGTAAGTGTGATAAGAACTTTATTTGGTAATCAGAGACTGATGTCCTTTTTCATCCGTTGTTGGGTCCCCCAACACTTTCAAAACTAAAAAAAAATCTTTATTTATAAAAACCATTGCAATAACGTGATGATGCCCTAGCTTGCCCTCTTACAGTCAAGTGCAACTTTAGGGACTAACACAATGCATCAAAATCATCAAGTGAACTCACAACCCCTAGGCCATCCAAAGCTCCATCAACCTACCTTTCTGATAAAAATCACAAACATAGTGAAAAATTTAACTAGTATAGGCCTCATGCAAAATAAGAGGTAACAAAGCCAAGATAAATGCTTTTAAATTTAAATATAACTAGAGCATAGTTTTATCTTTCTCAATACATAATAAATTTAAAAAAAAATTGGCCTTACTCTTTGTGATTGAATATAAATACAACGGGAGTATAGTTTTCTCTTTCTCACTACATAATAACTTTAAAAAATGTTCATCTTTTTCTTTGTGACCTGATTAGAGATGATATAAGATTTTCTGTAAGACTAGGTAAGATAAGACCATTTTAATAATGTCTAACAAATAATCAATAAAAATATATTCATTTTCCAAATTTTAAACTCTCTGCTAAACAATATAAATCCAGATCAAAAAGGTTTATCCAAGTTAACTGGAAGAATGCCCAGGTTCAAACCCCAGCAGCCCTAAAACCATAGGTTGTTGTTAGAATATTTAGACACTTAGGAGTTAGTTAAGATCTACTCGGTCTAATGTGTCGTTAGGTAAAAGTGTGTTTCTTTAGTATGCATTACTATTCATTTGTAGTTAGGAAATACGACGGTCGCGATATGTTCCCGACATAGAGTGATCTGACGATTCATATTCTCCTCGATCTTAATGGCCATTGATATGTGGCTTAACACCCGATTGGTCCATAATCTCTATTTAAAGAGTATGGAGGGTCATTTTCCGATGATCGATTGTGAGAAAATCTCTTGTAAAATCTCTCTGTAATATTTTTCTTTTGCATTAATAAATTGCTCCAAGTGGTCGTGTTGGTTGGGGTCGTGGATGTTTCCCCGTAGGGGTTTTACCACGTCAAAACATCGGTGTGTTGATATTTGATCTGGTAGTGTGAGTGGTTACTGAAGGTGTTTGTCCTTTGTTGGAATACATGTATTTTAGAACATGGAATCAAAGCATGTTTGAAGACCCGCTCCTATTGTAGATCAAGATCGTAAAGCCAAGTTGTATGATCTTCATTTTCTGTTATTTACGTACATTTTTGGGTTGAGAGGATTGTTTCATTGCGTCCGGAGTGTTCGTTTCAATCAGGAACACTTTTTTTTTTACTCGAAAAGGTTTTTGTTTTCCCAAGATACGACCATTTCAGTTAGATCCAGAGATATAAAGCCTAAATACACCATTTTTAAATTTTTGCAAAGTATTATTTTGGTTTTATATTATTTGTTTATGAGTTTCTACTCTTTTAGATCTGTGTATGTTCTTTGCCCCAAGCCCTATGTGATCTTGAAAAATCAGAAACAGATAGGAAAAGATGCATTTTCTGGGTAAGCTAACCGAGATCTAACCCATGTTTTCGTAGAAAAGCGAAATCTTTTTCTTGTGTGAAAATAGTTTTTTTAGCATGCTCTCCAAGGTCGTCTTCCACAACAACACCCCCAATATTTTTGTTAAACAATACAATATGTTTTGCTAGACCATTTGGTTAAAAGTTGTCTTATTAAGTAAGAGGTCTTGAGTTCAAGTCTCTATTTTTGTTTTGTTTTTTTAAACAGTTCATGCTCAATTGTAAAGTGTATTTCACTTAGAGGGGAAGATAAGCTTTTACAACTTGGAGTGATCAGCATTGTAGGTACCTCCAACAAAGCCTTAGTGTCCCAGCAGAAAGATAAACCCAAGAATCCTAGGAAGCAACATCCTCGCTACAACAACAAGCAACATAAGGGTCCCAAACCCACTCAGACAACTTCATCTCCTAATGGTGACAAATGAAAAAAATATAAAAATAAGAAGACTGACAGACATTGCAACTTTTGCAATAAAGATGGTCATGATGAGTACAAATGTTTCAAAAAGATGACAGCTTTAGAAGCAACAATGAAGAAGCACAACATCAATATTGATTCTACTTCTTCTTCTTCTTCTCATGTACATGCATTTTTTGCTTCTGGTTTCTCCTTCAATACAACTTCTACTTCTTATTATGATGAGTGGTTTATTGATTCTGGAGCATCTTATCATATGGCTAAAGATAAAGACATTTTTTAATCTAAATGAATGTAACACCAAGAAAATATTTGTTGGTGATGATAGATCTCTTAGTGTCGGGGGATCTGGAACAATTCAAGTAGATAATGGTCATTTCAATGATGTATTATGTGTTCCAAGTCTTTCTTGCAACCTTCTATCAATATATCAAATTACTCATTCAGGTGAAGGTAAAACCGTAGAGTTTTCACCTCACCAAGTTGTAATCAAGGATCTAAAAGATCCAAAACATGTTTTTTCAACTAGAATTGTTGATAATATTACCAGGTTGCACAAATTTGACAACTTTGGATCATTATCTTTTTCATCAGTTTTTGTTGCTCATAGCAATGACTTGAGCAAACTTTGGCGTGAGCAGTTCGATCATCTAAACTATCGTTCATTGCAACAACTATGTAATCAACAAATGGTGACTGGTCTTCCTCATGTTTCATGCAAAGATGGTATTGTTGTTGGTTGTGTTCTCAGAAATGCCTTGGGCCCTTTGCAGCTTGTTCATAGTGATTTGTGTGGTCCACTTTCTACTCATTTTTCTGGGTGCAATTATTTCTTAACTTTCATTGATGATTTTTTCAGACGTACTTGGGTTTACTTCTTAAAACTTAAGAGCGAAGTTTTTGACAAGTTTTTAGCCTATAAGGCCCTTGTAGAAAAGAAATATGGACATCAAATTCAAAGGTGAAAAATAGATAATGGAGGCGAATATGTGAACAATAATTCTACAAGTTACTGCACTACACAGGGCATCCAAATGCAACACATTGTTCCATATACACCACAACAAAATGGTTTTGCTGAGAGAAAGAACTGCACATTAAAAGAAATGGCTAATTGTATGATCCAAACTAAGAGATTAAATCTAAAGTATTGGTGATCAGGGGATCAAATTTTGCTCAAAAATTCAAAGTGCTCGGAATCGCTTCAAACTGGACGAGAGCGTAGGCCTCGTCGTTGCGAACCCAACGCAACTCGTTTCGTCTCAAACGGATGTCAGGAGAGAGAGATATAGAGATCTGTTCGTCAAGTCAAACAGGCAAAAAAAATGATGTTGACTGTACAGTCCGTACAGTCTGACGTGGAAGGACCGTACGACCGTACGGAAGTGACGTGGCATAATCCGGTTGGTTGGCATGGTCGAATCAGATGTCGACACGTGGCAGTTTTGTTGATCAATGATTGGGTGCCACGTGGCCCAATCATGGGCTGCCACATGGCACCCCGGAATTGGCTAATTGGTTGTATGTAAAATTATGGGAGTCTGTGGGGTTCGACCCCCAGACCTCCCCACCGTGTAAAGACTTCATAACCTCCGCCCGACCACTATACCGCCGCATGGTTCTTGTTATCTATATGGTGCCAAACATATTTATGTTTGTTTAATGTTTAAAACGGAGGGGGGTCGGGCCGGGGCTTAGCCCCGACCCGTGGTTTTATTACACAACATATGACCCATTGTAATATTACCCGCGATCATTTGTGTTACATTTGCCCAAACTTTATACCATGTAACCCATGTTTTAAACTATACCATTGTGTATAACGCACGGGGGGGTTATTCTATGTAGCCCGTGGTTTTGGTTCAACACATATGACCATAACACATATCGACCGTTGGCGCGCGGGTTATAACACATAGCCCATGGTTTTTACATATTCCATATGCCCACGACCTGGAGCGCGGAGGGAGTTACACAGTTTTGTAAACGTTAACCACTTTTGCCAAATGCGCGCGGTCATATGACCATTCATACACCCAGGAGCCTAGGCGGTTAGGGGCTGGCATGCCCTTAACCGTCCTACGGTTTTCACCGTTGGCGCAGTTGTGCCAGGTGATGGGTTTTCACGCTTAAATTTGCGTGTGAGCTAGGTTCAAACAAAAAGGGTGCAATTTGTAGATGCAGAGACAGCAAGCTTGAAGAGGGAGACTTCCAGGAGGCCTAACTTCTTCATTTTTCGACCGATTGAGGTGCCGAAAGAGCCCAGACAGGGGTTTTTGGACGCTTTGAAGCCATTGGAGTAGTTGTTTTGTCAGTTTGAGCATTGTAAGACATGTTTTTGAGCACTTTGAACAATTAATAATAATGATCCATTGGAAGTTGGACCAGGAGATGTAGCCCAAGAGAGGGGTGAACTCCTTTATCAAATTGTTGTGTTTATGTGCTTATGT
>ML870248.1:0-12084 GCA_009831015.1 Picea engelmannii | reverse complement strand
CACGGTCCAAAATAAGCACAAATAAAGTTATGAAGTACCTGAAGGCGTGCAATAACAGTTTCCTTTTGTTGTTTTTTTCCATCTTCAATAGCTTTTCCTTTTGGCTTTCCACTATTTACTTCCTTGGTTTCAAATATGTATCTAACATCAATAAATAAAACACACATTAAATTATAGAAATTGCTTTCAAAATGCAAATATTCTTTAAAAGAGATCTCAAATTCTTTCATTATGAACCTTATCCATATAACTAAAAGCTTAAATCAGTTGAAGCAAAACAAGATATTCACATATATATCGGTGCATTGAGATTAAACTACAACAGATAATGGGCTTATATACTGCCAACCCTAGTAGAAGAAATCACCGAGTAATCGGAAAAAATCGGGGAAATAGCGATTTTTTCAGCGGGCCGATTTTTTCAAAACAAAAAATCGTGATTTTCTGTTTTGAAAAACTCAGGAAAAACTCGCCGAAAATCGGAAAAACTCGTCATAGTCGCCCAGGCCGCAGGATAAAGAGCCCGATTCGGTTTTTTTTATCATTGTGGTTTTTTGTGTGTGGAGCAGCAAGGGAAGAAGTTTGTGGAGGCCATCAAGCATTTTTGAGGTGTACAAAGGCAGGGTAGTGAATTCATCCACAAACTATGAAGATTTTTGTGGTGGAGCAAAGTTCAAACTTCAACCGGTTGAATCTTTGAAATTTTCATCCACAACCTCCAAGCATAGGTATGTATGCTCTTCCCAATTTGTATGCTAATTGTTTCCATACACTTGCATGTTTTCTTGATTCTTTGTTTGCTTAGATTTAGGTTTTTTTTTTTATCATCTTGCCAATAATTTATAGAATAAACAAAATGTAAGGGGTTTTTTGGAAAATTTCAATGGAGTATTTAGCTTGTTTTTTTAGTTTTTTAGCCACCTTGTTGATGCCATTTTTCATGGCTAACATTCTTCTTTGGATGGCTGATTTTTTAAATTAATATGCTGCAATTTTTTTTCAAGTAGGGTTTAATGTATATTTTTGTGTTTTTTTACCCTAGGTCCATTCCCATAGCACTCAGCAAACATGCCTAGAGCCTTCGATCCAATGTGGGAGTATGGTGACCCTGAAGAAGGTACAAACCGAAATTCTTTATTTTGCAAATTTTGTGGGACACATATTACAGGAGGAGTATACAGGTTGAAATACCATTTGGCCAAAAATCCGGGGTTTGATGTTGGGCCCTGTAAAAACGTGAGCCCAGAGATTATGAGAGTTGCCCATGATTCAATTAATACAAAGGACAGAAAGAAGGAAGAGTCAGCTGCAAAAAAAGATGAACTTGCAGCTTTTAAAATATATCAAAGTTCACCAGGGATATCTACCAATGCCACTGAGGGTAGTGGAAGGGGCTCCACAGTCGCAGATTCACCTGTTGGGAAGATCCCATCTTACTTTGTTCCAAGAACTGGACCTGGAGCACAACCATCAATTAAATCAGTGGTTAAAAAAAGAGAGCAGCAAGAAACAAGCAGGTTAATGGGGAGGTGTCTTTTATGGAGTGACTTACCTCTCACCATCACCAGAAACAACCCATTTTGGCAGTCGATGTGTGATGCCATTGCAGTTGTTGGCCCGGGGTTTAAAAACCCTTCATATGAGGAGTTGCGGGGGCCTATTCTTCAAGCAAAGAAGAAGGACATCAATGCCAGGTTGGGGGAGTTCAAGGAATCATGGGAAAGCTCTGGGTGCACAGTGATGTCTAATGGATGGACAGATGGGAAGGGTAGGACCCTTCTCAATTTATTGGTACATTTTCCTAAAGGTTCCATGTTCATAAAATCAGTTGATGCATCCGCACATGTGAAAGATGCAGCATTATTATGTGAGTTGTTGCATGGGTTCATCGAGGAGATTGGTGCAAACCATGTGGTGCAAATCGTGACAGATAATGCAACTAATTATGTGGTTGCTAGTAGGATGCTTATGGAGAGACATGGCATAGTGTTTTGGACTCCATGCATTGCACACTGCATTGATTTGACGCTTGAGGATGTGGGGAAAATTCCCTTCATCAAGAAGGTGATTGATCAGGCTAAGAGCATCCCTAAGTACATATATAACCATGCTTTTGTTCTCAACCTCATGAGGACATACACCAAAGATAGGGAGTTGCGACGTCTGGAAGTCAAACGTTTTGTGACACACTTCCTCACCCTCCAGTCTTTGCTTCAATGTCAGTATGAGTTGAAGCAAATGTTTGTTTCTGGGGAGTGGCATGATTGTAGATATAGCAGGCGAGTGGATGGTAGAGCCATTGCTAGATTGGTGTACAGTGACTCCTTTTGGGAAGGAGTAGAAGAAATTTGCTCCGTTGTTGAACCTTTGGTAAAGGTTCTGAGATTGGTTGATGACGATAAGCCCGTAATGGGCTATTTGTATGAGGCCATGGATAAGGCCAAAGAATCTATCTGGGCTTATTATGAGGGAAAGGGTACCCCTAGGTTCAACAGAAAGATGATGATATGGGATTTGATTGATAGTTGGTGAACCAAAATGCTCCATCGACCCATTCATGCAGCAACGCTTTTCCTCAACCTTGCATTTTCCTACAAATGCAACTTTGACTTTGATGACGAGGTGATGGATGGCCTCTTTACTTGTCTTCGGAGGATGTTACCTGATGCTAACATTCGCGATCAAATAAATCGCGAGATAGAGATGTATAGAGAATGTGTTGGATTATTTGGCTTTGAAGATGCAGTCAGGCTAAGGACCCATTTGATGCCACGTAAGTCATTAGATTTATAAAATTCAATTATGTATTTTAAATTTCAAAATTTAAATTTTTATTTGAAACTTGATTATGTTCATTGTTTAAAACTTTAATGTGTTCTTTCTTTCTTATTTATTGCAGATGTTTGGTGGAGGAACTATGGCACAAAAACAGCACATTTACGAAAAATTGCCATTAGAATACTCGGTCAAACCTGTAGCTCTTTGGGTTGTGAGCGCAATTGGAGTATTATTGACAAAATACACTCCAAAAGAGGCACTAGGTTAGAAGTTAGTACTTTAACAAAGCAATTAGTCAATTACATTTATTGTAATTTAAATTTATAACCCTCAACACTCATCAAGTCTTTTATGACCCTCTTACAGGTTGGCATTCCCACGTCTTAATGACTTGGTGTACATCCACTACAATCTCCGACTTTGGATGAGGTAGATAGAGAAGGAGCCAGAAACAGATGTCATTTCTTTGGACAATATTGATATATTGTCTAAGTGGAGGGTGGAGATTGAGGTGCCTCTCTTGGATGAGGCACCTGCATGGTTAGAGGAAGGGGACCAGGAGCAACAGCACCAGCAAGAGGATGAGGAGGAGGAGGAGGAGATTCATCCATACACCATGGAGGATGATGAGCTAGTTGAAAGTGGAACACCACTTTCTACACATATTGGAGTAGCTAGTCCTCCAACCAGCATTGATGTCCGACCAGGACCTTCTGCCCCTAGTTCAAGGCCTGGCAAACAGCCCCTGATTTTTTCCCGTAAAAGGGGGGAGAGGGCATTGATAATTTGATACCATATAGCTAGTTGCTAATTTTGGGACATATACATTTATATATGTGATCATTGATGTTATTTTGTATTGTTTTCAGACTTTTAGTAATGACTTTGATGTATCGGTTTTTGTTTGGCATCCACTATATAATATATATCGGTTCTTTCTCCATATTTATGTGTCTATCTGTTTATATGATGTTGTCGTTGCTTTATATATTGAAAAATGTTTAAAATTTTGAAAACAAATGAATAAATTATGTATTTTTTAATGTTTGCCAAGTTTTTCCGAGGCGATGTTTTCAGTACCCTTGCCGAGTTTTTGTCGATGCTGAGTTTTTCCACTAGGCTACCGATTATAGGTTATACTCTATCAAAGATAAAATGTTGATCTCGTTTTGAAATTTTATATTAAGCCTCGATGATTTATGCACTATGATAAAAGCACAATCAAATAATCAAAGAGATCAGTATTCCAAACATCCACTAAAAGTATATTATTTTGCTGCCTAAGTTTTACTTCACTTGGCATAGATGCTTATGTCAGAAGAACAATAAAAGCCATCCATAGTCTTGGGTGTCAAACATATAGCAAGACTATAGTCAACAGGACATAACCACTCAGTACTATTACTTTACCAAGAATTGACCTAAGTTACCAAAATACAAATACAACAATGCAATGTGGGTACATATCCAATACAAATATGGCAATTCTCAAGAAAGCCCAAATTTGATATGACTGGGATATGGTACACACAAAAATATATAAATATTAAATATCAAAGTTAGCCAAATCATGGGTGCGATCGAAATCAGTAAAAGATTCCAATGCAGGTGCAACGCCCATCCTGAAATTACTAGGAATCAGGGAATTGGAACCCTAACCATATATATATATATATATATATATATATATATATAGACCAGAACTTGCAAATCTAACAATGCTCAATCCATACTAGAAAAAATTTATAGGTTTCTATGTCACATTGCAAGTTACAAAAATCGCCCTAAGCATACCTGCACCCACACCAAAATCACATCGGAACCACAGAAGATTCCACCTAGTCACAGTTTGTAGCTATCCATAAAAGTTATTATAGCTCCTTTTAGATGACATTTGCAGATGATCGAAATCCAATTTTGAAAGGGCAACAACATTATAATTAAACACAAAAAATTTATGTCCCTTCAATAATATAATCCCCTCCTTTTATAACAAGGATATAGACGACCAATCTCTTTTTATTAACATAGGTGCAAATTTTAAAAGGTAATACAAAGAAGTTTTGAGACCTTAGGGAAATATTTTTTTGAAAATAATGAAACCCATTGTTGAGTGTTGAGTGAAATTACTGTCGTCACACAAAGTCATCATCACTTGAGGTAAGGAATCACATTTCTCTAGATTGAATTAGTTGATTGTGCAATGCTGGAACAGAGGCCATTCGCAGTATTGCAAATTGTACAGACCAAGGTCGAACGTTTTGAAATCGCCGCCAATAAAACAAGGGTTTCATACAATAGTGTTATTGAGACTAAAGCACTAGAGCAAAGATGATGAACACCAACAAATCAATAGTTCTCAATAGATCCTTAATGCAGCCATATACCAGCATTCTCAATATATCGATTAGGTTTCTGTGTCACATTGCAAGGCTAAACAGAAGATTTTGTCTTGTCATAGGTTCGTCATCCAAATTTATTATTCCTAGACTAACCAGGAGATTTCATGATTCCACTAAAACCCTGGGAGATTCTACTAACCCTTACTGCACACATACAAACCAGAAAAGGATCCGATTTAAAAAACTGTAAATTCTTTGCAATCTGATCCAAATTGGCGATTCTACAATTCTGATGTGATTCCAATGCAGGTGCAGGTATGCCTAGGGGAAATTCTGGTATCCTTGTTAAATATGCAAGAAAACCCTTAAAATCAAAGAATGACTGGAAACAGCCTTCATCATTTCATTAGCGAAACACATGAGAGCCTAAACTTACGTTAAGATTAGAATGGCATACATACAAATGAGAGGTTTTTTTTTTTGTAAATAAAAAAGCTTTAATTCCTCAAAAAACTGCTGTGATTATACATAACAAATCATGTCTGGAGGGCTGCCACCTGTTTCGCCATACAAGTGGAAACCGAAACAGATGGCACCCCTCTGTTCCAGTTGGAAAAAAAGGAAAAAGCCCCACCTGTTCCGCCAAACATTTGGAAACCAGAACAGGTGGCAGAATCATATTGAGACAGAACTGTCTGAACATGCAACAAGAAATCTGAACAGGAATACGGAAAATTCACTGTTTTTTTGCAAATGAAGTAAGAAGAGCTGAAAGGATTAATCATCAAAAGAGCCAGTAAAACCTGTGCTGCCCTGAGTGCCACCTTCAGGAGTGAAGACGTACGGTTGCGCGCAGGTCAGGCAACACTGCTGACTTTGTGAGCTCGAGAGCGCTTCAAACAGGATGTCGAGTCTGCTGCTGAGTAAAGTATGCATGTGGAGCTGCTCCATCATGTCCCTTCGCATCTCAAAGATGAGCTCCAGATGTTCTGGCGCCAGGAAGCAAATAGATTGTGAATCTCGGACCAGAGCTGAGGTGGGCAGTGAAAGCTCAATTGGGCGGTCAGCCAAAGGATTTTCTTCCTGGATTATACAAGTCGCCCCTTCCATGGCACATGTTGTAGCAGAGGCAGAGTCACTGGTGTTAGGCCAGTCTTGGGGGTCCAGGACTGTGTAAAGGAGGGAATCCGGCGGAACCGTAATCGGTTCTTCTGGAATTTCCTCCTCTACATAGACCATTGGAGGCAAATTTGGTTCCCTATCACAGTGAATCAGTGAGGTCGAAGAACCCTGGGCAAGCTTGCGAATGCATCGCTGCCTGGCTACATGGCTATACCAAGAAGGTCCCCTCTTAGGCTTTCCACGCTCCTGTGGCATTGCGGTGAGGGAAAACCAAAATGGACTTAGTTTGAGAAAGCGCAGAGCTAGGAGAGTGACAAGAGCAAAGCCCGAATGCGATATCTGAGCAGAGTGGGAGGAGCCATACCATACTCGAAGGAAATGGAGGGATGCCAAGAGGGCTGAGATGACCTTACACATGCCTCCCATACACATCGTCATCCATTCGCCATGGCACACTGAGAGCTCCATTAAACCTGCGCGAGGGAACTGTCCAGCCTGCATAGAAGCATGTTGAATGTTGTCCTCCATTCGAGATATGAAGGCGAGGGTGGCGACATGCTTAATAAATACCATGGGTTGCATGCGACCAACATGGCACCCCATCCAGGGAAGGCAGTCGCTTCGGGCGATATCCATACACTGGCGCAGCAACGGGGGAGCTGGGGAGATTTGAGCACCCAATTGAATCATCTCCTCCTTTGAAACTATTCCTTCATTAGCTAGGCGATATGCTACCTTGTTAGCCTCTCTTTTCACATGGGAAGGGATTAGAGTGAGGTTGGGTTGTAGGAGGGATTTGAATTCCTCCAGCAGTCCCAGAAGCCTCCAGCTTGGGGAGACTTTTGAGGGGCGAGAGTCATGGATGATTTTTTAGACTAGCAGGATTATCCCCTGGGAGTCCCCTTCCACTATGAGTTGATTGATGTTGTGATTGAATGCTAGTTTGATTCCCTTGATAAGACTCCACAGTTCTACTGCATTGTTTGTATTGAGCCCCAGGGGACCTACTGTGATGTGAAGAATCCATCTGGCACTGTTTCGGAGTACAGCCCCAAAGCCTGATGGTCCTGGATTGCCCTTCGAGGAGCCATAAAATTTAATTTGACAAAACCTTGAGGGGGTGGGGACCAAGAGGAGGGTATACAAGAATGTGTGGCAAAGGGAGGGGGGCTTCGTGAGGGTGGTCAGGGAGATTTAATTGCCATGACGAGATGATGAAACGTTCTGAAGGATTGCATTGCAGGTCTTCCTATGTCCAAGGTTCAGCTCTAATTGTTTCCCGAATGAGAGTGAGGATCTTTGCCCAAGTAGTGAGGGGGTAAGAGGAAAGGGAATGGAAGATTTTGTTGTTTCTCTCTTTCCATATTTTCCACACTATGAAGCCTGTTAGCAATTGCCATATGCGGTCTAAAATTGGGCTTTGATAGGTAATCAAGTCCCATCTTTTAATAGTTCTGACAATACTTGCTCTGTTTCTGTTGGAGCGGCGCATTATTTGCGCTGCCATGTCCCAGATTACTCCACTGTGAGAGCATTGATTTAAAATGTGCTCCATTGTTTCCTCCTGTTGCCGACAGAGAAGACATATTGAAGGTCCCACAAAGCCCCGCTTCCGGAGGTTATCCCAGGTGAGTATGCGGTTCTGGGCTATTAGCCAAAGGAAGATGGAGATTTTCGGCCAGAATTTGGGGTTCCAAATTTTACCCCAGATGTGCTCTTTTGGTTGCATGTGGTAATTTCCGTGAAGGTGGTAAGCTTCTTTTACCGAGAAGTTGCTTGTTGGCGAGTGTCCCCACTTGAGGATGTTTGGTCCTTCATTGATAAGAATCTTCCGCTGCGAGGCCAAATCACACCAAGGTTGTGTGTTGATGTCTTCTGGTATGTTGAATTCATGGGGTTGAGTCTTCCATATGCGCCAAGGGTGGTGTTGAGAGTTCTCCTTCCAAAGGTCCTTTACATGTATTGTATCCCTGAATTGTATTTGTTGATGTAGGGGGCGAATCTATTCCATTGAGTGCAAAGGTGGCAATTGCTACCAGGAGTCTTGCCAGAATAAAGACAACTCTCCATTTCGAATCTCCCAAAAAGCATGTTTTTGTATGAGAGGGCGATTGCACCATGTTGCATTCCATATATTGGATCCTTGAATCGAATCATTTACTCTGATCAGAAGGTCCTCATTGGTGGTTGGTGCATATTTGAGCCTCCAGAGTTTATCCCATAACTTCGAGGGATGTTTGAGCCAACGCCACCAAATTTTTGCCCCCATTATGTGATTGAGCTTTCCTGGATCCATTAGACCCAATCCCCCTATTGATTTTGGCCGGCAGATTTTATCCCAGCCTACTAGAGCCCATTTTTTGTCCGGGTGGTGACCATGCCAAAGAAAATTTTGTTGGAGGTTTCTGATGGCTTTTATAACTGACTGTGGCACTGCCAAAGCTGTAAAAAGGTAGGTCAGTAGAGCTTGAAGAACAGATTTCAGAAGGACTAGACGGGCTACGAGGTTGAGAGAGCGAAAGGTCCAGTTGTTTAGATGGTTGGAGATGGATAGTAGGAGGCTATCCCAAGAGATGTTGCGAGTGGTTGCCCCCGTGAGGGGAATACCAAGATAGTTGGACGGAAAGGAGCTCTTGGAGATACCCAAAAGTTTGGAGATGTCAGTTTGGACCTCCAGCGGGGTATTGAAGAAGAAAAGTTGTGATTTTTCCAGGTTTAGGGAGGTTCCCGAAGTTTCTGCAAAGTTTGTGAGGATAGACTTGAGCTTGTTAGCCTCCTAGGCGGTGGGAGTATTCATCAGCAAGGTGTCATCCACGAATTGACTGTGGGAGGTTGTCAGTTGGAGATTGTGAAGGGGTAGGCCTTTGAAGGAACCATCATCAATTGAGGCATTGATGTATCGGCCTAGGCCTTCAACCATTATGACAAAAAGGAAAGAGGGTCCCCCTGTCGGATGCCTCTGGTGGGGGAGAAGGGTTGGGAGGGCACTCCATTGACCAGAATGGAGAAGAAGGTTGAAGAAGTGAGCTGCATGATCCAATCTGTCCAAGCTTTATCAAAGCCATAAGCCTGAAGGAAGGAGCGCATGTATTGCCAATTGATTCTGTCAAAAGCATTTGAGAGATCAAGTTTGATAAGCATACCTAGGGTACAAGTTGATTTGAGTGAATGTATTACCTCATGCATAAGGATGACACTGTCCACAATTTGATGCCCCTCCATGTAGCCTGACTGTTCCTTGGAAATGGTGAAAGGTAGCACCAGTTTGAGTCTTAGAGCTATTACCTTCGTGATGATTTTGTAGATCACATTGTAGAGGGCAATGGGGTGGAACTGCTTTGAATGGGTTACCCTCTCTTCCTTTGCGATTAGCGTGAGGAAAGAGGCATTGAAGGCCGAGAGGACTTGTCCAGATGTTTGGGATTCCTCTACTAGTTGCCAGACTTCTTCCTAGATCATCGACCAACAATAGTGAAAAAAATCTGTTGTAAAGCCATCCGATCCCAGAGCTTTCCCCAGAGGCATTTCTTTAATCACTTGATCAACTTCTTCTTGTGTGATCGGCCTCATTAGTGTTTCATTTTGTTCCTTTGTGATGAGGGAAGGGATGTGCCTAGTTATCTTGCTTATGGCCTGCATTCTGTCCCTAATGGGTTCTGAGAGGAGATCTTTGTAGTAATTTACCATTTCCGCTTCTATGCTTGCATGCTCCCGAATTTGGTTTCCCTGGGCGTCTTCTAGTTGGGTGATTATGTTGATGTATCGTCGATACACCATGGATCGGTGGAAGAACTCAGTGTTCCTTTCTCCCTCCTTGAGCCATTATACTCTAGATTTTTGTCTCCATAGTATATCCTCTTGTTGTTTACACTCCTCTAGTTCCGCCTGAAGCTTTTCTTCCTCTCTTGCAGAATCTACCGTCCATCCCTGTAAAATAAGTTCTTGTTACAGGTCCTCTAGGCATTGCTCAATCTCCTGTTTTTTCTAGAAAATGTTACCAAACTCGTTCTTGTTCCAGGTTTTTAGATGCAATTTGAAGTTCTTCAGCCTCTGCTGGAACTTATACATGCGTGTGCCATGGGCTATCTCCGCCTGCCTCCACCAAGATTTGGAAAGTTCCTGAAAATCCGGGTGGGTGAGCCAGAACTTTTCGAAGCAAAAGGGTTTAAGCTTGGGTGTTGCTCCTATGTCTAACCAGAGAGAGACTGTCCAGTTATCTGAACCCGATTTTGGGAGAATGTTGGCTTCTAACACTGGATCGTCCAACATTATTGATTCAGAGATGAGGAAGCGGTCTAATTTGCTTGCTACGTGTTGGAGTCCAGATCGCCGGTTGCACCAAGTAAATATTCCATTCCTGGTTTCTATGTCTATAAGTTTGAGCTGGCCTATTAGTTATTTGAACTTACCACTGTCCTGTTCCAATTGCTTTGTTCCTCCAGTCTTCTCCTCCAGCGTGAGAATGATGTTGAAGTCTCCCCCCATTATCCAGCGCGCGGATCTCAGCAACGTACTTACTGTGGATATCCTATTTAGAAAACGATCCTTGTCTTGAGCACTTTGAGGTCCATAAGCGTTTGTAAGCATGCCTTTATTGGACCCTAAGGCCCGGAAGTGGACTGTGAGTGTGCCAACCGTGGAAAAAGGTTGATCTACAATGATTGTGGCAAGGTTCCATAGAATAGCTAGGCCCCCTGCAGCGCCATTTGAGTCTGTGTGAATGGAGTTGCAATTCCTCCAGCATCTCTGAAAGATTTCCTCTGCTATGTACCCAGCACATTTCGTTTCTTGTAAAAGGAGAACGTTCGGATTCTTTGCACGAATATTGTTTCGAAGGGTCCTTTGTTTGGACCTTTCATTTAGTCCTCTAATGTTCCAAGTGATGATCTTCATCATGATGAGTTGGGTGGGGGAGAGAAGTAACCTTCCGTGAGACGATGGATCTATCTCGAGTTGAGTATGTAGTTTCCTACCTCTTTGATTAGTTGATGTGTTGATTTCCGGCCTCTGCGCTTGCTTTCTCGCGGGGTGCGCCTGGGATCTGGTGCTGGATCTAAGGATATACCTAGTCGTGAAGTGGCTCCTACAGTGGAATCAATGAATACTTTGTGCACCTTTCTTAGTTGTTCTACTGGGATGGTTTGCAGCTCCATTTTATTGAAGGCTTCCTCAAGTTTTTCTAGGTCAATGTCCGCCAGATCCTGATCGTCCATCTGCATGAGGGTGTCCCCCCCCCCCCGTCTTCTGGTTTGTCCTTATTCTGTTGAACTAAAGGATCAGTAGCTTGGCTCTTTTATGTGGTTGGTTCAGGTTGTAGCTTGGCTTTTCCTTTGTCCTTGTCCTGGTTATTTTTTTATGCATATTTTACACCTCCTCTTCTTCTGGAAGTTGATTTAAGATATCAAAAGAGTTGCTAATGGGGATCTTCTGGTTGCCCTCTTGATTGTGCTTCCTGGGGGGTTATTTTTTCCTGCATGTGACCGTTGTGTAGCCATCCTTTTGCTTTTCGTCCCCTGCTTGTGGATTTTGAATGTTTAGAGGGCAGTCACGGAAGAGGTGACCGTGCTCCTGACATTTC
Organism: Picea engelmannii; assembly: GCA_009831015.1. Taxonomy (NCBI): domain Eukaryota; kingdom Viridiplantae; phylum Streptophyta; class Pinopsida; order Pinales; family Pinaceae; genus Picea; species Picea engelmannii. The sequence goes on along the minus strand of ML870248.1, from coordinate 264 downwards.
CTGCAATGGAAGGGAATGTGTTCATAATCAATGGTCTGGTTCTAGTCCTCGTCCTGGTATTTTATAATTACTTAGCCAGGTAAGGCCTTCGAGATATCCATGTAGACACAGATGCGGGCATAGGATGTTGATTTTTCACAGTGTTTTCTCACCCTGCAATTTATCCCAATCCCGGTTTCAGTCTCTCCTTATCACTCCAAAATGTTTAATGCCCTTTCCCAATATTAATGAAATTTGCAAACATTAATATGCATAAAATTTCGA
>WSFP011445281.1:0-20206 GCA_009831015.1 Picea engelmannii | reverse complement strand
TTGTGGACTCCTGTCCTGTTATTCTTGTAAACAACCAGGTAATTTCGTGGAATGGATTTCTAAATGAACTAACCTCGAAGCTTGTGATATCTTCAGGAACTACAATCGGGTCTTCCAATAAATGGGGCAAGAGGTCAAACCCATTATTATGCTTTGTTAGGAACTGTTTGCAATCTTCTCCTATGAACGTCAATGTTGGCTACGACAATCTTAACATCTGGTGGAAGACCTGAGGTGACAAATAAATAGAAGAGTGTTCCTGCAGTGGAATAATTCTTTTGTATGAAATAAATTTATTGGTGCACCAAGAGACCAACTCCTTACAGTCAAAAACTTCAGGGACACAACCTGCACGAGAAATCCTAGAGGTCCAAATTACTTGGTTCTGGGTGGCAGGGGTTGAGTAATAAGAATATGCCCTGGACCATTGAAGTTTCTGGTCCTCATGCCCGAAGATGTTCACTGTATATCCACAGAACTGTTGTCGAGTTGATGCCATAAGTTTATGAGAACATTGGTTTTCCCCAGACGATGGTTGAAATGAACAATTTGAGCCGATAATGTAACTCTCCACAAAATCTTGGTTAAATGATTATGAATGGGAAAGATCCTCAAGCCTTTCACTGATTAATGAGATTTTGTATGGGTGGTGCATGATGAACTGTTAGCAGTAAAGCTTACTTATTTCATATTTACAAATGCGAAGGTGGTGGGTACGATGAAGAGAAATTAAGGATTGGAGGTTTCGTGAACATGCCAAGCCGACGACGTGTGAACGACATTTCATGATTTTGAAATCAACACTAGGAAGGGATAATATAACCCCCTGCAAATCTTGGTTTAATGTGTATTAATAGGAGATCTCCTCGAGCCTTTCGCCCATCAATGACAATCTATATGGTTCCTACACGCCGAGCTGTCAGAATTAAATGTCAGTAATTGCATATTTAGAAACAAGATATGTATATATATATTAAAACGATTTTTTCTTTTATTATAGACAAGTGCGAAGGTCACGAAGACGGGGGAGAGAAAGGAATGAATGGAAAGGTCTGAAAAGCGGTCAAATGGGATTCAAAATAGGGTTACGGGGGATACTCAGGAGAGGCGAGTGTTCGACGATCAAATTTTATGTATCGGAATTTTTTACTGCAAAACGTGTAAAACGGAAGAGAGCATGATGGGTCAGTTCAGCGGTCGGTTTGTATATTTGCGGAATTTCGGGAAAGTGGATAAGTATGACAATCGGAAACGGTCAGTTGGACTCATTTTTGGAATCGAAGATTGAAGATTTCATGAACGGACCAACCTGACAACGCGCAACTGACATTCCATGATGTTTGAAATTAACACTCGGAAGGGATAATATAACCATCCGAAATTTTTTTTTTTATGTATATTAATGGGAGATTTCCTCAAATCTTGTTGTAGCATTAAATGGTAATTGCTAATTGCAAAAGGGCACGGGCACAAGAAACAACGATTAGGAATTGGATATTTCTTGAACCCGCCAACCCAACGACCTGCGAAAGAAATTTGAAGAAATGGCGAAGTATGGAAAGCAGACGGGCGTGCTTCAAAATGGGGTGACAATATTTCCACAAGAGATGTGAGGACCCGACGGTCAAATTGTATGTCTCAGAAGTTTTCAGTGCAAAATGTACTATATATATATATATAAAAAAACATTTATTTATTATAGACAAGTGCCAAGGTCGGGGAAACGAGGGAGAGCAAGGAACGAATGACAAGGTTTGAAAAGAAGTCAGATAGGATTCTAAATAGGGTTACGGGGGATACTCAAGAGAGGCGAGTGTCCCACAGTCAAATTTTATGTATCGTAATTTTTTACTGCAAAACATGTAAAACGGAAGAGAGCATGATGGGGCAGTTTAGTGGCCGGTTTGTATATTTGCAGAATTCCGAGAAAGTGGCTAAGTATGTAATAGGGAAATGGCCGAGTGGACTCCTTTTCAGATGCGAGGATTGAATTTTTCATGAACAGACCAACCCGACGATGCATCTCTTATATATAATTAGTAATTGCTAATTGAAAAAGGGTGCGGGCACAGGAAACAATGATTAGGAACTGCATATTTCTTGAACCTGCCAAACCGACGATCCGTGAAAGAAATTTGAAGAAATGGCGAATTATGGAAAGTGGACAGACGACCTTCAAAATGGGGTGACAATAGTTCCACAGAAGATGTGAGGACCCGACGGTTAAATTGTGTTTCTCGCAAGTGCTCAGTGCAAAATGTGTACCACGGAAGAGGGCATGATAGGTAGATCGTAATACAAAAGACGGTATGTTCTGAGTCCAGTTTTAAATTTGTGTATCGCAGAAGTCGCGGTATTGTTCGCAGGTCATGGAACAATAGAAGTCCATTCTAGAGCCCGCCTACCCGGAATTCACGATTGGAGAAGTGACTGGGTATGGAATGGGGAAGCGGTCAGTCAGTGTCGCGATATAAGAGCACAACTGAAAACGTGAACCTGCAAGTCCGCCTATCGACACAGCTAGAAATTTTCAAAAAAATGAATAAGTGACGAGAAGGATAAAGTTCAGGGAAAAGAGAAATGGATATTTGGCTAAGTATAGAAGACGGAAAATAAGGGCCAATATATTCACAACTGTAACAGATATCCCATTTCCTGCCCAAATATATACTTGGAAATAAGTGCGAAGGTGGCAGGCACAGAAAATAACAGCTAGGAATACAATCTGTGACTTTACTTGGTTCTTTGTTGTATGCTTCATCTGTCAATTTGTATATCGTGGAACTCCGAGTCATTTTTTTAGCTAGTGAGCCTGCCAGTCCGGCTGTCAATTTGTATAGTGTGAAACTATGGGTGTTGTTTGTAGGACATAGAACTATAGAGGACATGATTTTCCCTTTAATATAACCTCTGTGACGCAAATGTAGTATGTAGCTCGTTTTAGCACTTTTCCATCCGTAAACAATCACAATCTTGAGCCCACCAGTCGTGGATTCTGTGTGTCAATTTGTATATCACGAAACTTTGAATGTTGTTTGGAGGTCACGGAAAAATAGAAGTGCAATGTTGAGCCAGCCAACGCACAAGTCCGCCTGTCAATTTGTATATCATGGAACTCTGGGTGCTACTTGTAGGACACAGAACAATAGAGGCCCAATTTAGATAAAGGGGAAGTGCTTGGTCGAAATGCATGAATCCGCCAACCCGCGCAACAGGGCATTTTTGGAAAAAAATGATTAAGTAACCAGGAAGATAAACTACAGGGGATAAAAGAGTGGGAAAATAGAAAGGCAGAGGGCAGTTTTCATAAGCGCGAATTGGTTTCAAACAAGCCCCATTGTTGCAAAACCATCATTTTCTACTAATTGTTAACAAATTCTTTGTTGAAGATTAGATTTTATTGCAACGTGTGGGTGTAAGTGTGTTCTTGATACATTCTTCCATGACTGTAACATATTAACTTAAGTATTAAACTTCTTGCATTGTGGGTTGTTAGCATTAAAGCTTAATAATTGCATGTCTAGAAACAAGAATGACAATTTTACTGCAACATTATAATTTGGTATTGCTATGTTCTATCTGCATTGCGAATAGAATTGAACGTTGGTTTGAAGCTGTGTGTAATCCATTTTTTGTTTGCATAAAATCCTGGTGGATCGACATAGTACATTGTCATATAATTGTTAGATGCTCCATCTTAGAACAAATTACCTAAGTAAATACAATATCGAAGAACTACGATACCACTGAACCATGCCTATGAGAAGAGGCATTAAATCCAGAAAAGAAGCAGCAATGAAGACTCCAAGGCAAATTGTTTTAATAGAAAATCCATTTAAAAAAAAAAAAAACATTGAGTACTGTACATCTATCCTTGGAAATTGGACCCATTTATTTGGGCCAAAACATTGAACGTATCTACCACAAACACGGGCATGGGATCTGCAGTATGCAGGAGCTATCGAGATGCTCTTCAACATGCATACAAAATTGATTACCATGCCTTTTTTTTTAGGAAATCCTTGCAGTTTTCTCCTCGATGGATCATCCTGTGGTAAAATTGATAGTTCTCAGAAGCTTCCCTTGAGGAAGAAGACGAAAAACTTGCAGGGAAAATGGAATATCCCTTAACTGAAAGTTAGGACACACCAAGAAACTGCCTCTCCACAGTCAAAAAAACTTCAAGGACACAGGTTTCACGTGCAATTTCAGAGGCCAAAATTAGTCCATTCTGGGTGGAAGGAGATGACTAGTAGAAATATGCCTTGCACCAATGGGATTTCTGGTCCTTGCTCCCGAAGATGTTAATTGTATATCCAGAGAATAGAACAGTATTCCCGCAATTGAATATTTTTTTAGCTTTAAATATATCTCTGGGAGCATCAACATATCATTTCCTTACAGTGAAAATCTTCCGCCCGGAACGGACTAATTTGGACCTCTGGAATTCCTACTTTCGAGATGCAAAGCGGCTATTGCATTCAATGTCTATTTCTTTTCTAAAACTCCTTCTTTTGGTGTTGTCAAGACCTCCATCACTTAGCCGGGAAGTTTCTTCCATTATGGTTTATTTCAATTTGGGCACAGGAGTGGGAATAGTCTCTACATTGCCATCATCCACTGTCGTATCATTGCCCATCAGATCATCTTCTTTCGGCTTGGAATCCATGACATCAACCTCTGTGCCAACCATCAATGCAACTGGGCAGGTTCTCTGAGCAGGTAGGGTTGCCTTGGAATTATTTGGCTTGAAATATATCTCTCGGTGTACCAAGGGACCATCTCCTTTTTTTCTCCTGGGCGGAGGGATATGAGTAGTAAGAATATGCCCTGGAATACTAGAACCTCTGGTCATCGTGCCCGAATGTGTTTACTGTATCTGGACAGAACTGCTGCCACAAGTTAACGAGAATTTATGTTTTCTCCAGACGATGTTTGAAATGAAAATTGGGGAGGGATAATATAACCCTCAGCAAATCATGGTTTAATGCATATCAATGGAAGATCTCCTCAAGCCTTCCACTGATCAATGACAATCTCCAGGGTTCGTGCGTAATGACATGTTACCATTAAATCTCACTAATTTCGTATTTAGAAAAAAGTGCGAAGGTGGCGGTGATGGTGAAGAGCGATTAAGAATTAGAGATTTCTTAAAGGCACCAACCAACCGACGCACGAAACAGATTGCATCATGTTTGAAATGAATACTTAGAAAGGATAACACTCTTCTCTGCAAAAAATGTTTTAATTTGTAGTAATGACAAATCTTCTTCGGCCTTCCGAATTAATGACAATCTTAATGGTTCCTGCAGGATGAACTACTAGCATTAAATCTTAATAATTTCATATCTGAAAATAAGTACGAAGGTAGCGGTGATGGGGAAGAGTGACCAAGCATTGTACATTTCGTCCACCCGCCAACCCGTGAAACAGATTCCAAGAAATGCCCAAGTATGGAAAGCGGTCGGGCAGGTTACAAAAAAAAGGGTCAGAAGATATACTCAGGAGATGTGAGGGGATGATGGTCAGATTGCATCTCAGTGACAGATATCGATCGTCAATTTTTATATCACGAAATTTTGGGTGTTGTTTGTGCATAGGGGAATAGTGGAAGCGCAATGTCAAGAGGGCAATTTGTATATTGTTGAACTGTGGGTGTTGTATATAAAAGCATGAGACATTCGAAAAAAGGACCAAGTAAACAGAAAGAGAAAGAATATGAGATGAAGGGGAATTTGTTTGCTAATTTGTAAATCGCGGAAGTCTGGGTGCTATTTGCATGCGGCGGAACAATGGAAACACAATGTTGAACCCGCCCATGCGAGAACCCGCGATTCAAAAAGTTTGTTCAATATGAAATGGGGAAGCGATCAGTTAGGCTAGTGATATAAAAGTAACAATGGAAATCTGAAGATGTGAATCCACCAAATCCCACACCTAGACATTTTTCGAAAAACGAGTAAGTAAAGAAATGAAAAGCAGAGGGCAAAAGAGAAAGCGGCTGGCAATTTTTGGAAACGTGAATTGCTGTAAGAAAGCATCATTAATGGTCTTAACAGTAACTATGGAGTGCATTAAACATGTTAACAGGTTCTTCAATCAAGGAATAGATACATCAAGTGATGTTTATAGTTTCTAGGATCTGTTTGTATAAGAGAAGCGTCGAAAAGTTACAAGAAAATAATTTTTTGTATTGTTAGCTTCACTACAAGTATAACAACAATGAATTTGAATTTTAATGTCCTCTCGTTCATATGGTTGTTCCATTAGACTTCACATAGTATATATTCTTTTATTTCAATTTGTTTGATAATTTGTAGATCACAAAAGTCAGGGTGTTGTTTGCAGGCGACAGAACAATGGAAATGCAATATTGAACCCACCTATCCGGTAACTCACTTATTTGGAAAACCGCAAGCCAAAAATTTTGTACAATATGAAACGGGAAGCGGTCGATCGGGATGGTGATATAAAAGTAAGTGAAATCTGAAGACGTGAATATGCCAACCTCCACACCTAGAAATTTTCCCAAAAATGAGTAATACATAATAAATATGTACTTCTATAAAGTATGGACATGAGATTTTATAGAGCATGTACGGATCCTGCATTCCATACTTAGCCACTTTTTGGATCACGGGTTCTCGAGATGGCGGGCTCAAAATTGGGCCTATATTGTTTCGTGTCGTACAAATAGCACCCATAATTCCTCGATATACAAATTGACAAGCGGACTTGCGGGTTGGCTGGCTCAACATTGCACTTCTATTGTTATGTGTCCTCCAAACAACACTCGGAGTTCCACGATATAAAAATTGACAGATGGACTCCAGGGCTGGCGGGCTCAAGATTGCGATTATTTATGGATGGTGATCCCTATCAACTATCTAACATTATCTAAAAACATTATTTTCAATACTAAATTATTAATATTAAATATTGATATTGTACAATTTAATTAGACAAAAAAAATTGTACAATATGAAATGGGGAAGCGGTCGGTCGGGCTGGTGATATAAAAGTAACTGAAATCTGAAGATGTGAATCCACCAACTTTTGCACCAAGAAATTTTCCGAAAAATGAGTAATACATACTAAATATGTACTTTTATAAAGCATGTACATGAGATTTTATAGAGCATGTATGGATCCCACCTTCCATACTTAGTCACTTTTTGGATCGCGGGTTCTCGAGATGGCGGGCTCAAAATTGGGCCTCTATTGTTCTGTGTCCTACAAATAGCACCCACAGTTCCGCGATATACAAATTGACAGGCGGACTTGCGGGCTGGTTGGCTCAACATTGCACTTCTATTGTTCTATGTCCTCTAAACAACACTCAGAGTTCCACGATATACAAATTGACAGATGGACTCCAGGGCTGGTGGGCTCAAGATTGCGATTGTTTACGATGGTGATCCCTATCAACTATCTAACATTATCTAAAAACATTATTTTCAATACTAAAGTATTAATATTGAATATTGATATTGTACAATTTAATTACATAAAAGTATTAAAGGATGTTAAATATCTTATTTAAAAGAAAAACCCGCATATTCGGAAATTCGTGTTCCAAAACTTTTGTGCAATATGAAATGGGGAAGCAGTCGGTAAATTGTACAATATGTACTTCTATAAAGTATGAACATGATATTTTATAGAGCATCTACGGATCCCGCATTCTATACTTAGCCACTTTTTGGATCACGGGTTCTCGGGCTAGCGGACTCAAAATTAGGCCTCTATTGTTCTGTTCCCTACAAATAGCACCCAAAATTCCGCGATATACAAATTGACAGGCGGACTTGTGGGTTGGCTAGCTCAACATTGCACTTCTATTGTTCAGTGTCCTCCAAACAACACTCAGAGTTTCGTGATATAGAAATTGACAGACAAACTGCATGGCTGGCGGGCTCAATATTGCGATTGTTTACGATGGTGATCCCTATCAACTATCTAAAAACATTATTTTCAATACTAAAGTATTAATATTAAATATTGATACTGTACAATTTAATTACATAAAATTATTAAAGGATGTTAAATATCTTATTTAAAATAAAAACCCACGTATTCAGAAACTCGCATTTCAAAATTTTTATACAATATGAAACGGGGAAGCGATCGGTCGGGCTGATGATATAAAAGTAAGTGGAAAACTGAACAAATGTATCCTCCAACTTTCGCACCTAGAAATTTTTCGAGAAACGAGTAATACATACTAAATATGTACTTTTATATAGTATGGACATGAGATTTTATAGAGCATGTACGGATCCCTCATTCCATACTTAACCACTTTTTGGATCGTGGGTTCTCGGGCTGGCGGGCTCAAAATTGGGCCTCTATTGTTTCGTTCCCTACAAATAGCACCCAAAGTTCCGCGATATACAAAATGACAAGCGGAATTGCGGGTTGGTTGGCTCAACATTGCACTTCTATTGTTCTGTGTCCTCCAAACCGTAGTCGGAGTTCTCCGATATACAAATTGACAGACAAACTCCAGGAATGGGGGGCTCAAGATTGAGATTGTTTACGGATGATCATCCCTATCAACTATCTAACATTATCTAAAAACATTATTTTCAAATACTAAATTATTAATATTAAATATTGATATTGTACAATTTAATTACATAAAATTATTAAAAGATGTTAAATCTCTTATTTAAAAAAATGATATTCATTCTATCACCGCAAGCATAACAACGACCAATTTGAATTTTAAGGGCCTTGTGTTGATATGATAGCACAATTGGACTTCGCACAGTTTATATTCATTTATTACAATATGAAACAGTGAAGCGGTCAGTCGGGCTGGTGATATAAAAGTAAGTGAAATCTAAAGATGTGAATCCGCCAACTTCCGCACCTAGAAATTTTTCGAAAAATGAGTAATACATACTAAATATGTACTCTTATAAAGTATGGACATGAGATTTTAAAAAGCATGTACGGATCCTGCATTCCATACTTAGCCACTTTTTGGATCGTGGATTCTTGGGCTGGCGGGCTCAAAATTGGGCCTCTATTGTTGTGTATCCTACAAATAGTACCTAGAGTTCTGCGATATACAAATTGGCAGGTGGACTTCTGGGCTGGCTGGATCAACATTGCACTTCTATTGTTCTGTGTCCTCCAAACAACACTCAGAGTTTCGTGATATACAAATTGACAGACAAACTCCAGGGCTGGTGGGCTTAAGATTGCGATTGTTTAATCTGGTGATCCCTACCAACTATCTAACATTATCTAAAAACATTATTTTCAATACTAAATTATTAATATTAAATATTGTTATTGTACAATTTAATTACATAAAATCATTAAAGAATGTTAAATATCTTATTTAAAAGAAAAACCCGCGTATTCGGAAACTCGCCATCCAAAAAGTTTGTACAATATGAAACGGGGAAGCGGTCGGTCGGGCTGGTGATATAAAAGTAAGTGGAAATCTGAACACGTGTATCTGCCAACTTCCGCACCTAGAAATTTTTCGAAAAACGAGTAATACATACTAAATATGTACTTTTATAAAGTATGGACATGAGATTTTATAGAGCATGTATGGATCCCTCATTTCATACTTAGCCACTTTTTGGATTGCGAGTTCTCGGGTTGGCGGGCTCAAAATTGGGTCTATATTGTTCTGTGCCCTGCAAATAGCACCCAGAGTTTCGCGATATACAAATTGATAAGCGAACTTGCCGGATGGTTGGCTCAACATTACACTTCTATTGTCCCATGTCCTCCAAACAACACTTGGAGTTCCGCAATATACAAATTGACAGATGGACTCCAGGACTGGCGGGCTCAAGATTGCAATTGTTTACGGATGGTCATCCCTATCAACTATCTAACATTATCTAAAAACATTATTTTCAAATACTAAATTATTAATATTAAATGTTGATATTGTACAATTTAATTACATAAAATTATCAAACGATGTTAAATCGCTTATTTTAAAAAAAATGAAGGAAACAAAACAATTTTTTTTTAAATTCTATCACCGCAAGCATAACACCGACCAATTTGAATTTTAAGGGCCTCTTGTTGATATGATAGCACAATTGGACTTCGCACAGTATATATTCGTTTATTTCAAATTATTCCAGGAGATTAATTTTACCAAGTTCATCGATCAAGGAAAAGTGCTAAAACAAGCCACATACTACATTTGCATCACAACGCTATACAAATTGACAGGCGGATTTGCGAGCTAGTTGGCTAAAAAATTGCAATTCTATTGTTTCATTTCCTCAAAACAACACTCGGAGTTTCGTGATATACAAATTGACAAATGAAACATACAACCAAGAACCAACTAAAATCCAAACAAGTCGCAAGCAAGTTCCCACAAGGTTCCATAGAGCAACATGCATCGACCTTTGCATCAAACAATTTGAAATACAAAGAAAAGACGTCGCGACATTGGTTTTCTCTTACATCTGGTATATGTTCCCACGAGAAAATAACCGAGGCCATGGGATATATGGGGTTGTTGCCATGCTTCCCATTTTTGGACCGAACAATCTTATGCGCATGCAATCTCAAGTACTCGAGTCCAACGAACATTCATCTGGGTGTTGAAGAAATATTACAGAGACACATGAGATATTTTCGTTTCCTACCAAAGGTCGATATTTTTTTTTTCCCTTCTTCAGTCGATATGCAATATTGCATTGTCCTCATTTAAGGTAAATTTGTTATGTATCTGAAAGTCACGCAACATGTAGACACTGCTTGCCTTTTTCTGTAGGTATGCTTCATACGAAAATTCTTCCAACCTAGGAAGCACATCTTGTAACAGAGGATGCCTAATTGTACAATGCATGGTTGTGTTGCCCATGGTTCGGATGGCAGCATTAAGGCAATGTCCATATGTATATGGACATTTTTCACCGCATCACAGACAATCAATCGTATCATCGCTTATCAAAGAGGAAGCAGAAGTAGGAGAGTTCCATTTCGCACATACGGGCTCAAAGGGGGTCCAGTATGCATTCGTTTCAACTAAAACACCTTCAACCTAGAAATGCGAGCATATGAATTAATACATTGAACAATATAATACACAGTTGCACCCCCTCCCCCCTTAAAAAAATAAAAATAAAATAAAACAAGATGCATAAATTTGGTGAAGGCTATTTGTATAAGCAAAGTGAGGATGATTTTGTGGATGTATATGCACAACAGTTGTAGAGCTAGCTAGTTTCTTCAGATCCTGTACTATATTTGCTCACAACTCTGTTACTATATTTGCTCACAACTCTGTTACAAACGTTGCTTGGGTTGTGCGAAAGATCATTTCTCTAACATCCATTTTCTTTGTTATATTTTTGAAGAGCATAAATGGAAACTACCCTTTATGCAATTGTTGTTCCATTGACGAAAAGAAATTTGAATAGGTATCGAACAATTGCAGTTGCAACATGGAACAGTGCAATATTTGTGTAACTTACCCGAGATACATGCACATGCGAAAGTAAAGGACAAAATTGGATATGGAAAGCGGTACCATTGCCTTGTCGTTGTCCGACTCTCCATCCTTTATATGGAGAATGTGTTGCGAGACAAGTTTTATAGCCAGTGTGACAGTTACGCCAATGGTTCCGATTGGGTAAATATCACTTCTCTGTGCAAGCTGGCTGATAGTCGCGTCCGGGACGAAACGATATTTTGAACAAACATCGATAATTTTTTCCACAATACTTGTTTCATTGAGCGAAATAATCCGATCACAATCACCACGGTCATATACTGTTTTGGGCGATATATTAAAATTTGTAATGGATATCCCATTACCTGACAATATCTTTTCTACATGTTTATGGACAAGTTGTGTAGGAATAGTCARTGTGACTGTCATCATGGCCTGCTTGTCTGTCATGTCAGCATGCATAATGGATCTAGTTTTGTTTKCCTTGTCCAAGTAGGTTATATAGATGACCATTATGTCCCCAAYGAACACTTGTCCATTTCAGTGGCTATTCAAGCCCTCTATTGATAGTACTTTTGGTGTTACAACTCTAGGCCTAGTGACAATTTTTGAACATGAAAATTAAAGTGAATGGTAGTGTGCATTTTTTTTTTTTGCATTATTCTTTCACTGGCATAAATCTACAAGTAGACACATAGCTTCAATGAACTATGTAGCTAGAGTTTTGCAACCACACCTCTTAGTCTGCGGAACCTACGTTATGKTCAGCGTCTCGCTTGTACTTGTTGATACTTCTTGTGAACTGCAAACCATGTATTGCAGATGACATCAACATATTCACCATGCCATAGATGAATAAATAGCCGAGGATATTTGTTTGGTAAACATACTAGGATCAAAGTGTATGCATCTTTACCTTTGGCCTTGTCAGTCTGTTGATGTCTAGGATGATTGACTGCTCATGGCCATGTCACTAGTCCAACTTTTTCTTATGCAAGCATGTGTAGACGAACATCAGAAGGATTAAACAAGCATATGCATTTTATATTATCCATAATAGTTCTTAATGTCACATGTAGGGTGGAAGGAGGTGGAATACGAAATAGGGTGTCAAGGAATATACTCAGGAAACATGAGGACCCGAGCGTCAAATTGTATGCCCCTGATTTTTTTACTGGAAAAATGTGTAACAATAAACAGGGCATGAGGGCGGGGCACCACGGCCAATCTGTATATTGTGGACCCCCAGAAGCCAAGGGAGTTGTTAGGTGATTTATATGTACTAAAAAAGACACTAAACTACCCTCAATTAAATTGTCAACCCGGGGTAAGTAAACTTAGAGTTGTAGCAAAATATATGCCAAAGGTAAAAGGCTGGTAGGAGTATAATCTAATTAATGAAAGTAGCTATCTAAGACTAATCTATTCAAGAAAACCTATCTAATGAGCAAACCCTACTAAGCAACTTGAAACTAGGTAACCTAAGTACTTTTGGGCCAAGGACTTATGGATAGTTCCTAAGAAAGCAATTAAAAACCCTATTCAAAGCAAACTAGTTGATGACAATAAGCAAAGGTAAACTACTAAGCATACTAAGCAAATGATGAAAACAAACTACTTTTAACTTGTCAACCTACATTCAATGAGAAACTACCCTATGAAAGAAATTAAATAAGCAAGTAAGCAAAAACACCTATCTAACCTATTAAAGAAAATAGACAAGTAAGAAAAGACACCTAACTAACCTACTAAAGCAAAAGACAAGTAAGCAAAGACAACTATCTATCCTACTAAAGCAAAGGGACAAGTAGGCAAAGACTTCTCATTGAACAACTAGCTAGCCTAAGAGGCAAGTGGATTAAATGCTTGATGCAAAACTATTTCTAATGCATGAGATGAAATCCATTTTATTGAAAGAAATGAGGACTACCAACTAAATGCCTAATTTACAATAAACAAAACTACTCTTAAATCTATGGCAGCAAAAGACTAACTACCCTATAACAACAATAAAACTATATTCTAACCTATGAAAGCAAGAAACTATCTTTTCTGATCTACAAAAGCAACAAACTATCTTTAATCTATGAAACACTCAAATGTAATGTTGGTGGTTGTGTGAATGCCTTCAGTGGTGACGGATGATATCTCGATGACACTTGACAACAAAGGACAATTCCAATGGTATAAACTCAACACTAATCTCAATGGCAAAATGAAAGGTATGTATTAAACAATCCAACAAAAATTTAGCCATGACAAAAGTAATGTTAAATACCCTGCATACTCATGTATAAACCATTAACATCATAATGAGATCATCATTATCTATTTAAGGAAATTAATTGCATTTTAATCTATGAAAGAAAATTGCGTAAAGGAAAACTATGCTATGTCTATTCTAATCATTCAAGCTATGATGAGTTAAAAACATAAATTAAACTATGATATCAAGAAGTAAATTGACAATTGCATTAACCAATAACGAAGCAAATGAAATCTATCTAAAACTGAAGTAAGCAAACTATAACTAAGAATGGGAATTAAATCTATCCATCCATCAACATCCCTGTAAAAAGAAACCCAAGTTAAAACTCTGTTCTATCTAATTAAAAATCTGTTTTAAACTGGACTATAAAATCATAAAAGAAAGTATGATCTAATGTCTAACTGCACACGGGGTTAGTGTAGAAACTTGCAAGTTTGTTCCTAATCTGCAAAACTAATACATGCTAACACATATCATCATCTAACCTGCAAAATAAAAGCAAGACAATTAAACTACAACAAATTAATCAATTAGATAAAAAAACACACATGTACAGGAAATAAGAAAGAGTAGTTAAATTAAGAAATTGCATAAACAACAGAAATATAATCACCAGACTGTTGGTGGGCCCCCCAGCAAGTCGTGACTACCTTCTACAAGCACACCACGAACTTCAACAGGCCAAATTCACCATGAAAACATGAAAAGGCAGTTCTGGCACAATTCTGGCAATGTGAAATGTCAAAACAGAGTAAAAACGTGTTTCTGGCAATTCTAATGCTTATGCTACTTGGTTAACAATCTAATGACCATTCTATCGGTATTTATAAGCTTACAACCCAGGTGGTCGACCACAGGAGGGTTGAACCACCTCTAAATTCGGCAAATTAAAATAAATGCGGCCATAACTAACAAAATAGAGGAAGCCAATAATCGCCCTCTTTGGACAACTGAAATCGAGTTGTCTTGAGCTTAGTAGCTGGAGGGGGCGATGATAAACAAAACCCATGTGCCCGATTTGTCCATCACTGGCTGCCAATACCATAACTACCAACTCGCCTTGCATTTTTGTGCAATACTGGGTGCTAGAACGAGTGTCGGATCGGGTACCGGAACGAGTGCTGGAACGAGTGTCGGATCAAGTGTCGGAACTAGAAACATGGTGCATTTTGCCCTGTAATAGTAGAAAATAGCAGAAAAACATGAATTAACTCTTGGAAACCATAAAACATGATGAATTAAACTTGATTTAATCATAAAACACAAATTACACGTACCTCATGCCGATTATACCATTTTATCATAAAATTCTTCAAAAAGCTCCTTCAAAACGTGCAAAACATATATGTACATGCGACAAAAATGTATAATAATCGTCATAAAAATGATCATATCTCGGGCCCAACAGGAGCAATATTGAACCTGCCAACCCGACACCCGCAATCGACAAAGTGGGTAAGTATGGAATAAGGTAGAAGCGTGACCATAAACGTGAAACCATTAGTCCTCCAACCGGCGCACTAAGGCATTTTCGGAAAGACCACTAAGAAGAGCAATTAGAAAATAAAAGGGATAATAGAAAATGGAAAAAAGTAGAAATGGGGAGGGCAAAAAGGCCCATTATTGCCAAGTCATCGTTTTCTAGTCTAATATTATATGCCCCCACCCGGTTTGTATATTTAATTTACCAGCACAATTGGTATATACCTTTTCAAAGATTGTACCACAGAACCCTCTGCTGTTGCACAGAACAATTCATCTTCCTGTCTAACTAACCTATTTCTTCCAAGGTAGCAACGCCGAATATACAATGAACATGAAGGAAAGTCAGTATGAAGACATACATGTAAAAGAAAGAGAAACAATTCTATTTATTCCAATGTAACATCAAACAGAATATGATTCACATGAGAATACACAGAAAGATACATAGTATATACATACATGTAAACCCAAAAAATTATATTTGAAGGAAGAAAAGAACCAAAAAAAAAAAAAAGGTGCAACGCAGTAGAACAAGCACAACAAATATACAAACATTAAATGAAAAAATGAACACTGGAATATGAAATAGAGTACAAGTATCCACCTCTGCAACTCCTCATCTACATTCCTGCCAAAGAGTCCATTGCCCTCTCCAGCCATTCGGTTTGTTTAAATGTAGCAATGTAGGAAAAATACAATGGACACGAAGGAGGTTAGTATGCAGGAAGACATGTAATGAAGCTAAGTTATTATGTAGGAAGGTACGCAACATCTACATACAATAAACTAGGTGAACACATATACAGACAATAAATGAAATACAAAACAACGCAATATGAAATAACAATACAAGCATGTACCTTTCTATCTCCTCTTCAACCGATGCAGTCAAGACTCTGTCGTTTTCTCCAGCTATTATGTTTGTTTGAATGTGGGAACGCAAAAAATACAATGAACATGAATGGAAGTTGGTATGCACCGGAGAATAAGTAATATGTACATACAGTAAAAGAGACTCAATGAATAGTATAAAAGATAGACAGAAACATGAACCTTTGCGCTTCTCCATCCATAGCTGTAAATATGTAATTTTTTTCCCTGCCCAAAATCTATTACAAGCCACAAAATATTACAAAATTGCATGGCCATAACTAAACGATTTTTGGTTTTCCGTGGAAAGGTATCCAGATATGCTTCCACCCATGGAAATACATGTTCTTTATCCTCTACACAGACTGTTGTGCCCATGATACAAGATTTTGGTTTTCCGTGGAAAACTACCCAGATATGCTTCTAGACATGGAAATATAATTTTGTAGATTCTTTGTTGTACGTATCATATCTCAAGGACAAGACAAATTGTATCGTGGGCACACAAGTCTGTGTAGAGGATAAAGAACATGCATTGTCATATGGGCACATTTCACCATACATGGTTTATAACTGCAGCCTGCATATGTTTTATCTTAACAAAAAAACAGGTATTGCAATTTCACATGTACTTCTCGAACTATTTTTCATGCAACTATTTTCTATTATGTCAACACTGAAGCACCAACAAAATCTTAGAACAGAACGGTTATCGACCTCGCCAGACAGGGCAAATAACACAACTGCATGACCACTCGTGGGTGCAGGGGCTGAACATCGTAAAGCGCCCCAAAAATAATAACAATACAAAAAAAGAAAAAAAACAACTCCAACTATCGGCACAGGACCCCAAACCTACAAAGCCGAATCAAACAAAAGAAAACAACAAGCACCAAACCAGCAAGAAAGCATGAACAGGCCCAACTGCAGCCCCAGGGCCACAAAGCGTAAACTTGAGCCAAACAAGCACAACCAACAATCGACGAACCAACGAACAAGCAACAACCACCGTACTAGTAAACAACATATGTATCTCCAACGATTACGAAATTGCAGCCGAAGCACATAAGAAACCCGAAACATATGATGAGCATGCCAATAGAAATAAACAAATATTCTTACTTGCAAACTGCAAACACTGAACACCAAAGAAGGAATAGAAAATGAAACTATGGCATGGAAACTTACTCTGAAACGATGAAAGGCAGAAGCATAGGTCGAATTGTGAACCAAACAATAACAACAAGCAACAATCGACGAACCAGTGAATAAGAAGCACTCACCGAACCAGTAAACATTGTGTGTAGCTTCAATGATGACGAAAATGCATTGCAAGGTTAGAAGAAGGATGAAACATACAATGCCTATTCAACTGGCGGTGGATAACAATATTGTCCAAAATCACTGCAACATTGTATGAGAAATTTTGAGGAAATATGTACTCTGAGAAGCGTATTTAGATAAACATTTAAGGCTGTGAGGTTGTCTAAGGGCCTCGCGGTATGCAAACATTTGAGATGTCAGGCATGTTGGAGGACCTCGTGTCATGTAAACATTTAAGCTGCTAGGCCTATTAAAGCACCTCAAAAAAAGCGTCAATACATTTCAATACAAATACATGCGGCATGGACCAATAATAATAGCACAAATAAAAAAATAAATCACAATACAAGGTTATAAACTTTGGAATTATCGAGCACTATAAAGCTTGGATATCTAAACATTTCAATATGATTAGCACAAATAAAAAAACCACCGTATATGATCTAAGACAATGCTAGCAGAAAATGCTAAGACAAACATTCGAACTAATGCTAGCATTAATCCACCTTCAAGCAATGCATAAGAAAAATATATGATTCAAAAACACTGTATACGATCAAAAAGTTTGGATATGCTAACATATAAAACATTGGGAATAACGAAGCTATATGATACTTTTTATTATATAAAATTCAATGTCTCCAACAATAGATATTATGCAAATATTTGTAGTCAAAGAACAAACTAATATGAAGTGAACAAATTATGGATCGCTATAATCATGCTCTATATTTACGACATAGACTAATAAATAAAGGAAGTAAACAATTTTTGGATGATTATGGAAATTCAGCTATATCATCTTTAACATAATCTGCAATTTCATTAATCTTAACAATTCTTACTAAATGTCAAATCAAAATAACAATTTCCTCTTCATTATTTTGCACCATTCCAAAAAAAAAATCTTTTGCTGCAAATTAAAACTTCTACTAATTGTTTCAATTTTTTAAAGTGAAAATTCTCCAAATTAAACTAGAAACGAGGGCAAGTCATTTCAATTTTATCGTACTCAGTATTTTTAATGCTTCATAAATTCACCATCAATGCATTTGACATGGGTTCCTCATTTTCCAATGTCCAAACCTAAAATTGCTTTCAAACAATCAATAATTTTGAAGTTTATTCAATTTATAATTAATGTGTTTGACATTGGATTAATAAAGTCGCTTTCCAGCAAAAACATTTAACTTGACTCGGCGACTTTATCATTCAGTCCGAACCAATTTAAGACGAGCGAAACAAATATTATGCTGGGCGCAGGCTTGGTTGTCCTGCAATTTTGATGCTCTACACATTATTAAATGTTTTGGAATCCTGGAAATTATATTTATTTACTTATTCCGGTTGTACGTTTATTTTTTTGACTTATTTTAATGGTATATTGGTTGATTTTATTTGTGATTTCTTTGATTTGTGACTATTCAAATGTTTTTTTAATTCAGATTTGACGACTTATAATTTATTTGAGGTAGCATTTAATGCTATTTAGTAGGATGGATATTGGCCGTAGCTAAAATGGGTTGTGACAGATTATTTGTGTCAAAGTTTATTTGAGTTCAATTATTTGTTTATCAAGTAATTCATAAACTTTTTAGGTTTTAATGTTTTTTACAAGATATTTTTTTGTTTAATTTTAACTGAAATCTGAAAAATTATTAGATCTGTAGATTTGAGTCATTAAATTTGAATAATTAAACACTTCAAAAAAATTTCATCAAAGTAAATCTACTTATACATTAAATATACAATTTAAACACCATAAACAAATTACATAACAAAAAATTATCATTTCTTCGAAATATATGTTTGGTTAATTGCACAAGTACTTTTTTTTTTAATAAATGTTTCATAAGATAATGAAACAACTCGTGTAGATGTCGAAATATGGTACTCGAAACCGGATGTCTGGCGATTTCCAGACTTGTGATCATTTTAGCATTGAATGTAACTTAATAACAATCTCAGTAGTCAGTGTGTTAAGGGAAGAATTAAATGCTCTGCCTGTACACTATTGGACTTAAATATGAGCATGCGAAAAAGTGTTGTGTTATGGTATTGGATGTTAGGTTTCTTTTTCTTGTAGTCTGTCCACTTTTCCGATCTTTTCTTGTACTCGGTTCACTTAAAGTTACATGCCAACATGCAATAAGTGCTATGTTAGGGGTGTTGGATGTTGGTTTTTTTTTTTGTACTTGTCAGTTTTTCTGGTATTTTTGTTGTTGGTCATTTCAATAATAAAGGTAATTTAATAATAGTTGGTATACCATTTTTGTGGGTCCAATGGTTAAAAACATGTGTTTGTTCTTAAGAGATCAGTTCAAATCTAGTTGAAGTAGGGTATGTATACTTCAATATGCTTCTTGAACTTCTAGAAGAGTTGAATGGTTAATAATAAGATAAATGTTATGGTTAGAGAACCACATAATAAGATACTACATAATTCAGAATAACAATAAAGGGTATTGGATGTTACTTTGTTTTTTCTTGTACTCTTCAGTTTTTCCTGTTTTGTTGCTGGTCATTTCAGTAATGAAGGTAATTTAATAATAGTTGGTATACAATTTTTGTGGGTCCAATGGTTAAAAACATGTGTTTCATCTTAAGAGATCACTTCAAATCTAGATGAGGTAGAGTATGTATACCTCAATATGCTTCTTGAACTTCTATAAGAGTTGAATGGTTAATAATAAGATAAATGTTATGGTTAGAGAACCACATAATAAGATACTACATAATTCAGAATAACAATAGAGGGTATTGGATGTTACTTTTTTTTTCTTGTACTCTTCAGTTTTTCCTGTTTTGTTGCT